>CM062807.1:272782576-273058188 GCA_031772625.1 Pinus tabuliformis
CAGATTGGTCCAAGCTTCCTTAGGTGTGAATTCTATCACCAATTTGTTGGGATTCCTATTTAACAAATATATTGCATTGTTCATTGCTTGAGCCCATTATTCATCTAAAACAAACTTATCTTGCAGCATTTTCTTCATCATGTCTAGAACTCTATTACTTTGCCTTTCACTATAACTCTTTGCCTTTGGACTTCTTTCTTACAAAATTTAGTGAACATAACAAATTGATCCCCATGACAGAAATGGAAAACACCTACTTTCCAAATACGTTCTTCCTCTACCTTTGCCTTAAACTTCATAATAACATTTAATGAATCTACCTTTATCTTAAGAAAGAAGACCTATGAGTTTTCCAAAAAGTCATCATCGAGAAGCGTAAACTACCTTGCTCTTGTTGGACCACAACTTCAACATGTACAAGCTATTGAGAAATCTATAGGGCTATAGTTAGGATGATTTCGCTTTGACTTGATAACTGCTTCTGATGTCTTTTTACTTTTTCTTACTTGTTAGCTTCTTCTCTTATTATTATGTTATTCTTATCATTAAACAACTACCAAAACAAGAAGATCAATAGTACACAGGAACACAGGATATAGGTTAAAAGCTAGGGCCAAAACCTCTCCACTTGAGAGGAAAACCCACAAATCTCCTCTTCTTATAGATCCTTCAAATGATGAATTCCAAAACCTCTAGACCAAGACCAATAACCTTCTAAGACCAAGGCCAACCTTCCTGATGATGTGCTTTTTTTGCCCAAGTCAAACCTAGTCAAATCTCTTCTAACTGCACAACTTCGACCCCTGCAAATGCTGCTGCGTTCACATGTGTGAATAAATTCGTCTTCCAAGGCCTCCCAATAACTTCGCTTGGCTTGCTTCTTCTTCCAAGGCTAGTAGATGACCTATTTGTTGATTTGGGGTAGCATCGGATGTGCTCTAGCCACGAAATTTGGTGAAGAGGTTGGGGCACATGAGATCTTCAATATCCATAAAGAGTTTGGGCAGATTCTAAATAGATTAGGAGATATTAAAATAATTAATATTTTTAATGGAGTCTCTAAGTCGAAACTTAGAGAAAAAATATTAATGTGTATTAATATGAATATGTGTTAGAATGGTCCAAAAGACATGGATCAAGCCAGATCTAATCTTAGCCGTTGATTAGGAACTTAATCTTGGTCGTTGATATGTCAACAGGAAAAGTATAAGAGGAGGCTTGAGGGTCACTTGGAGAATACACTAGAGTGGTCAGTCATTCTATTCTCTAGAGCAGGGTTTTCTAAGAGAGATAGAATTAGTGATCGGGAGATGCAGCTGAGGGGCATTTGAGTACAGAGAGACAAAGAGGCAGAGATAGTGCCGGGATAGCAACGCAGTAGCCGGGAAGAGTGACGTAGAGCCAGCTAGGGATCACGTAGGGCCACGCAGAGGCAGCTGGGAGTTGCGCAGAGCCTCAGAGAGGCTAGCATTGCTGACGCAGAGGGCCAGAGGGATGACGCAGGGCCTCCCAGGGCTGATGCAGACCCATCCGGGGTGACGCAGAGCTAGCGTGAGGCAGAGAGGGGCTGACGCAATCCAGAGAGAGGCTGACGCTAGGGTTTCTGGGGCAGATTTGTGCTGAGTAGCTGCCGGAAGGATTATCCGGGGTTTCAGCCAGAAGATTTGTTAGAAACTGAGAGGTATTACTGCCAAGGAAATTCTTTGTTGGGTAGGCTAGTTTCGGCACCCAGATTGTACTCTAATATTGCTTAATAAGAAAACCCTCAGATAGTTGCACCGATTTTCCCACATTGGGTTTTTCCGAGCACATTAGTCCAAAAATAATGGTGTCATATGGCATGTTTGTTTCTGTTTCTTTAGTTGCTGATCTATAATATGTTGGGAATGCACTAGTGTTTGTTTTCAGTATTTACATTGTAATAACTTGTTAAGTAAAATAACAAGTAGGTAGGAAAAAATCAGATAAAGTGCATGGAGGGTTTCTAACTAATGTAAACTTAGAAACTTCAACATGGTACTAGAGCGTGATTACAGATCACAGGAGGACTAAAGACATCAGCCGAGTAGAGCAATAGCAGCAGAAAACAACTGTCCCGAGGTGACAGAAGCTATTTCTAGCAGAGCAGCAACAAGGGAAGGGTGACGCAGTGCCTCCGTCATCAAGGGTGAGCTGAAAAGAGGTAGTGCAGAAGCAAAGGAGGCAAAGGGAGCCTCACGTAGAGCCATGTAGTAGCTGGGAAGGCTGACGTAGTTGGCTAAGGAGGTCGGGTTGCTGGTGCCGGGATTGTGCAGAGCCTAGGAGCTCTCACCTTCAGGTTGCTGGGGTTTAGAAGGCTGTGGGAATATTGCAGAGTGAAGCTGGTGAGGTACTAGAACAGTACCTGACAGAGCAAGGCCAAGGGAGTTGCTACTGAGGGTTTCTAGCCGAGGAACCCGGATCAGTGGTGCGGTTGCACAAGACGATCAGAGTAGGGTGCATATCAACAAGTGGCAGAGGGATTACCAGAAGGGAAATCAGGACTCAGAGGGAGTCCAGAAGAGAACTTCCAGACGGGAAGTAGAGATTCAGAGGAGTCGAACAGAGAACTTCCAGGAGGGAAGTAGAGGAGCATCATGGCACTACACGAAGTAAGAGACCAGGATAGACTAGACGGAGCATCGAACTTCGCAGTCTGGAAGGCCAGAATCTTATTCGTATTTGGCCAAGAGCATTATCCTTGATGGGGTCAAGGATCATGTAGTACTACACATAGCCGAGAAGGAGACGACGTTTGAGATGTGGGAGGCTCTCAAGAAGTTGTACTAGCATAGTTTTGTGTAGAGAAGAATGCTACTTGAGAATCAGTTGAGGTCGTATCAGATGAAGAAGGGATAACCGATTGACACCTTCCTCGGAGGACTGAATGAGATTCGAGATCAATTGATTGCTATAGGGGCGACACTGGATCAGGAGCTGATGGTGAGGACAACCCTGAATGCTGTCTCAAAAGACTGGGAACTATTTGTCTAGAGTATACTGGGCAGAGGGACACTTCCACCTTGGGACGAAATGTCGGCAACTCTTGCCAGGAAGAGATCAGACGGCAGTCGAAGACGGGTAGCAGCAACAAGGGGATCAAAGTCAAGCAGGAGGAGGAAGACGTGGCCCTAGAATTTGAGGGAAAGCAGGAAAAGCGGAAGAAAAATGATCTCTCCAAGATCAATTGCTTCCATTGTGGGGAGCTAGGTCATTATGCAACCCAGTGTCCAAGGAAGAGGTGTAAGGGGGAGTCTTCTGCGACTAAGGCAGCGCCAACATGGGCAGAGAAGGAAGTTTTGACAGACAATGACTGTGCCACGAGTGCACACACACCACTTGAGAAGAAGTGCGGAGACATCAAGCTGTAGTTAGGCGGACTACAGGCGATGAGGGGCATGATCCTCGAGGTACCCAGCCTCTTGGATTAGACCTTGCAATGGGAGCCCCAAAGAGGAGTAGCAGGACTGGTTGATGTGGGTAGAGATGGATGCGGATGGAGCGGAAGAGAGAGCTACAGTGCAGGAGTCCCGAGACAGCGCGAGGCTAGCAGGCTGCAACAGTGCGAGAGGCACAGGAGTGTTGCACTAGTGCAAGATGGCACAGAGAGGTGTGCAACTGTGCGAGATTCCAGGAGTTGTTGCAGCAGCGCAGAGGTCAGAGAGGGAGCACTTGTTAGCGGCAGAAGGAGCTTCAGCATCAGTGGGTCTCTCTAGCCCAACAGGGAGGTCAGTTGGGAGATCAGTTACTTACTTCTCAGTAACTAAGTTGCAGTGCAACAGTGGGTAGCACGATGCAGCATGATGAGAGGAGGTGCACTGTGGATGCAGTGCTGGGAGAAAGGACCAACAACAGCACAGATGCAGAGGGAGCTATCGTACAGATGCAGCAGTGGTAGTGGCAGAACCATGGGCAACAGTACAAGATGCAACAGTGCAGAGGATGTTGGGTAGGAAGGCCTAGCATCAACACAGGTACCGATGTCGGATGATCAGAGTAATACTTAGTGAGGAGTATTGCTAGAGCACAGTCCTCGCTAAGAGGGAGTGTTGATTTGGGGTAGCATCGGATGTGCTCTAGCCACGAAATTTGGTGGAGAGGTTGGGGCACATGAGATCTCCAATACCCAGAAAGGGTTTGGGCAGATTCTAAACAGATTAGGAGATATTAAAATAATTAATATTTTTAATGGAGTCCCTAAGTCTAAACTTAGGGAAAATAAAATATTAATGTGTATTAATATGAATCTGTGTTAGAATGGTCCAAAAGACATGGATCAAGCTAGATCTAATCTTAGTTGTTGATTAGGGACTCAGCCGTTGATATGTCAACAGGAAAAGTATAAGAGGAGGCTTGAGGGTCACTTGGAGAATACACTAGAGTGATCAGTCATTCTATTCTCTAGAGCGGGGTTTGCTAAGAGAGATAGAATTAGTGATCGGGAAATGCAGTTGAGGGGCATTTGAGTACAAAGAGACAGAGATAGTGTCGGGAGAGTAGCGTAGTAGCCAGGAAGAATGACGTAGAGCCAGCTAGGAATCACGCAGGGCCACGCAGAGGCAGCCGGGAGCTACGCAAAGCCTCAGAGAGGCCAGCGTTGCTGACGCAAAGGGCTAGAGGGTTGACGCAGGGCCTCCTAGGGCTGACGTAGACCCATCCGGGGTGACGCAGAGCTAGCGTGAGGCAGAGAGGGGCTGACACAGTCCAGAGAGAGGCTGACGCTGGGGTTTCTGGGGCAGATTTGTGCTGAGTAGCTGCCGGAAGGATTATTCGTGGTTTCAGCCAGAAGATTTGTTAGAAACTGAGAGGTATTATTGCCAAGGAAATTCTCTATTGGGTAGGCTAGTTTCGGCCCCTAGATTGTACTCTGATATTGCTTAATAAGAAAACCCTCAGATCGCTGCACTGGTTTTCCCACATTGGGTTTTTTCGGGGACATTAGTCCAAAAATAATGGTATCATATGGCTTGTTTGTTTCTGTTTCTTTTAGTTGCTGATCTATAATATGTTGAGCATGCACTAGTGTTTATTTTCAGTATTTACATTGTAAATAACTTGTTAAGTAAAATAACAAGTAGGTAGGAATAAATCAGATAAAGTGCATGGAGGGTTTCTAACTAAGTTAACTTAGAAACTTCAACACTATTAGACCCTTCTTTCAGCAATTTCGTCCTTCTTCTTGTAACTTGTGAAATTTGATCTTGACGTTGCAAAAACCGTAGCCTTGACTTCGCTTGTGTGAGGGAAATAGAGAGAGAAACAACCCAAAAACTCGACTTCTCTTTGTTCTTCATTCCTTTGCTTGTCTTCTCCTTTCTCCTCCTTCACTTGATGAGTGAGTGAAGTGTGTCAATAGGAGGTCAAGTTCCCTCCTATACATAGGCTTCCAAATAGGATGACAAGCCCTAATGAGGTCTATTTCTTAGCTGGTTGGCCGGTTTAGTCTTGGAGGGTATTTTGACACTTTTAAATTACAAAAAATTCTTTTTACAAGTTAGTGTGCCCGATCGGGTCTTTTTCATATGACAATGACTCTTTTGGCTTCTTGACCCTTGGACAAGCCCTAGAAGCACTCAATGGGTGCTTGACCTCTAAAATAAAAGACCTTGAGCACGAAACCCATGCTCAAAATAACATAATAATTTTTCTTTCATGTTACAATATACAAGAATCAAAAGTACATACCATATTAATGAAGACCCAAACTAGTTACACATTTTTCAACACTCCCTCTTAACTAGGGAGGTATTCATAAATGGTACATAGACATTCTCAAACTGAAGAGATCTCATACGAAGAGTCAGATTGGTAAGACATATCTATGCATCATTCCAACCAACATTGTCACATAGCAAGGCCTTGACTAATAGCTCTATCTCTCGACAAGATTAGAGCACATTGCTGGCGAGACTAATGACTGATAGACACCATCATTATTGTCTCTCAAGGCACATACCCCATCCGGGTGTTCACAGGGTATGTGCTTCCGGGACAATTCCTATCTTGGAATACCACATCCTCAAGGAATTTCCTCCATGACTACTCTTATCTTCAATGCCCTACCTCATCCTCAAAGAATATCAGATGCTAAATGCTTACCCAATCCTCCATTCTTTCTTCACGAAGTGAAGGCAAGAATGATGTATCTATCTTTCCCTCTCAACTATGGAGGATATATCAACCAATCCAAGCTTGTCTCTAAAATACACAAGCTTCTTATTAGGAAGGGATTTTGTCAAGATGTCAACTACCTATTCACTAGTGGAGATTTATCGTAGCTGCAACACTCCATCCTGCACCAAATTTTGAATGTAGTGATACTTGTTATTTATGTGCTTTGTCATTCCATGAAACACTGGGTCTTCAAACAACCTTATACAACTGGTGTTGTCATAATGTATCACCGTAGGGTCCATTGGTCCTTCAAACAAGTCAGACAACAACTTCCTCAACCAGATAGCTTCTCTGCTTACTTCACAGGTTGCAATATATTCAGCCTCAACACTACTCAAAGCAACCAATTCTTGCTTTCTACTCATCCAAGAGATCATGGAGGATCCCAAACTAAAACATCCTCCAGTAGTGCTTCTCCCATCCATCTCACTACCTCCTCAGTCGGAATCTGTATATCCAATCAAGTGGACATCATTCCTCTTATCATACTTCAGGCAGTAGTGGATTGTTCCTTGCAGATATCTCAGTATATGCTTGGTTGCTATCCAATGATCATGCTTGGGCTCTACCTGGAACTGATTGAGAACATTCACTACAAAACAAATGTCTGGTCGAGTATTTACCAAATACATCAGTGAGCCAATGAATTGTCTATACCTTGTCAGATCCATCGGGCTTGATTCAGAGCTTCTTAGCTTCAAGTTTATGATCATAGGGGTTGTCATAGGTTTGCAATCCATCATGTCAAACCTATTCAACATCTCGATCACATACTTTCCTTGACCTAGATAAATTCCATAAGGTCCTTGCCAAACTTACAAACGCAAATAATAGTGCATCAACCCTAGATCCTTCATATCGAATTCTGTTGCTAACTACTTCTTGCACTCTTGAATACGACCTTCTACACTTGTCATGAGAAGATCACCCACATATAGAAGAATGATTACAGGATCATCCTTCACAACCTTGATGTAGAGGTTCGGATCAGCAAAACTCTTCGAGAAGCCCAATCTTTGTAGGTATGCATCCATCCTTGCATACCATGCCCTTGGTGCTTGCTTAAGGCCATATAATGCCTTCTTCAACCTGCAGACATAAGTCTCTCTATCTTTTACTTAAAATCCCAAGGGTTGTTCTATATAGACTTCTTCATTGATTGTGTCATTCGGGAATGCTGTCTTGATATCCATTTGATGGATATTCCATCCCATCGTTGCTGCCAAAGAGACCAATGAACATATAGTTGTATACTTTGTTGTAAGTGCAAATGTCTCTTCATAATCGATGCTTTCCTATTGAGAGAAACCCCTAGGCACAAATCTTGCCCTATATTTATCAATACTTCCATTTGTTGTATGTTTAATTTTTTAGAGCCACTTGGAAGTTACCACAGATTTGTCTTCAGGCCTAGGTATGTTCTCCCAAACTCCATTTTTCATTATTGATTGATATTCTTCATTCATGGCATCTTTCCACTCTTGATGTTTGACAACCTCTTCAAAGGTGGATGATTCAACTTCTATTAACTTCGTCATGTAAGATGCATACCCCAAATATCTTTTGGGCTTCTTACTTTCCCCGAATGTGCCTTGGCTGCTCCATGTCCTTTTGCATCTAGAAGGTTAGGCTTCGACCATTTAGGTCTCTTTCTGCTTTCAAGGATGACCACAGGTTGCATTGGTTCACTAGGACCTTCATCTTCATGATTTAAGTACTCTTCCTCCCTGGTACATTTTTCTTCAAATATTTGAAGTTCTTCATCATCAGAGTCCATCAGGAAGTCCTTTGATTTTTTGAATGTAATACTTTCATCAAAGATCACATCTCGGCTTACTTCTATTTGGTGTCCTTCCTTTACGTAGATCCTATATGCCTTTGAAATATTATTATAGCCAACAGATATTCCCTTCATGCTTGTAGGATCCAACTTCTTTCTTTTATCCTTCAGAATGTGAATGTAGACAGGACAACCAAATATTCAGAGATTGTCCACATTGGGTTTCTTCCCAGTGAATGCTTCTTCAGGAGTTATGTTGTCTGATGATCTATGAGGACTTTGATTTTGAATATGTACAACGGTCTTTATTACTTCTCCCCACATAAATTTTGGCAAGCCTTGATCATGTAACATGGTTCTTACACTTTCTTCAATAGATCGATTCTTTCGTTCAACAACTCCATTTTGTTCGGGATTATATGGGACTATCAACTCCCTGTTAATCCCAACCTCCTTACAGAAAGCTATGAGTTCCTTTGAAGTGTATTCTCGTCCATTGTAAGATCTTATGTTAGTTTTTGTAGCATTGGATGTGTTCTAGCCACGAAATTTGGTGGAGAGGCTAAAATGCATGAGATCTCTAAAACCCATGAATCGTTTATGGAAATTCCACCTAGGGATGACTTAATTAGATTATTAACCTATTTTTTCAATGTTTCCTAAGTCTAAACTTAGGAAAAGTAGTTAATAAATCAAAAGTAATTAAGTCAATGTGAGAATAGTCTAGAAACTCACACGGATCGACTTTAAGATGATCCTAACCCTTGATTAAGTTTTAATCTTCGCTGTTGATGCTCCAACAGAGGATTATAAGAAAAAGTCGATGGACACTTGGAGAATACACCAGAGACACTTGGAGAATTTGATTTTCCAGAGTAGCAGTAGTTAGTTGAGAGTTCGAGCTTCAGTGAGGGGTAGGGTCAATGATGCTCAAGGAAGTTTTCTAGATCCAACGAGTACATTGGCAGAGAGGTCGAGATTTCTCCAGGAGGCTGCGTAGAGCCTCGAGAAGGCAGTTTGATTTGCTAGGAAGGAAGACGTTTTGAGTTCCAGAGGCCGGGCAAAGGTTCCAGAGTGCCGGAGAGACATTTTCCTAGTCAGTAGCAAGCAGGACGACTAGACTAGCAGTCAGTTCGGGCAGCAGTTGCAATAGGTAGCATTAGGTTGACGTAGAGGCTGCATAGGCCCAGTTGGATGGCTTGCTTTTCAGAGGTAGTCCAGTGCCGAAATTGCCCGGAGTGAGGGTAAATTCCCTCTAGATATTTTTGCCAATATTTTCTCTGCAAGATAGCCAGATTTCGACATCCAGATTATTGTACTCAGAATATCTCACTACTGCATAATAATAAAACCCTCAGTTGTTACATCGGTTTTCCAAAGTTGGGCTTTTCCAATGACTTTTGTCCAAAAATAACAGTGTAATTTTTGTGTGTGTGCTAGATTTTCTCAGTTTCCAATGCTAATTTTTTTCTGCAGTATTTATTTGTGAAAATCAGTGTGAATTATTTGGTATTTGTCGCGGCAAACTGCAAATAAATTAACAATTAGGAAAATAGTTTCCAGTGGCTGTGATAGATGAAAGTTTCACATGGTATCGGAGCGTGAGTGATCAAATGGGAAGCTTAGAAGCGGAGGAGAAATTTCGCTGTTCAAAGGGAGCAGGGGGTCGAAATTGTCAGAAGCTGCGTAATACCCAGACAGGTAAGCCGAATTATTGGGGATAGGGTTCGATTTTACGTTGCAGGTTGGCAGAAAAGTGGAGTTGCTTGGGATAGTGATTCCAACAGTTAGAGGGAGTAGGAGCAACTCAGGTTTTCGCTGAGCATATTTTTGGTTGGACGCAAAGGGTTTTGCAGTAACATAATCAACATTGGGTGGAAGGGAAAATTTCTCTTAGTGGACTTCGAGTTTTAGAGATTCGACTTTTCCAAGCAGATTGGCAGTAGATGAGTGTATATTTTCTCACTCCAAAAGGGAGTGTGAATAACAGTTCCAACAGTGGAGTGGAGGGAAAGAGGGAGATTTTCAAGGTTTATTTTCTCCAGTTTTGAGTTTTCAAATTTTGCAGCTCTACGGGGATGATTGTATGAGATTTCCAAAGGAGACCATGCGAGTGAGTGAGAATGCAGATCTCGACAGCAGATCGACTTCCAGTTGTCAGAGGTAGATGCTTGAGGAAGTGCGAGTTGCAAAGAAAGAAAAGGTCCCAACCAGGGACTAGACTTGAAAGGAGATAGTTGGGCTCCAGATTTAGGAGGTGGAGGAGTATGAGACTCTAGTGTGCTAGATGGGTAGGGTTTGTTATCACTCAGAAATTTCTCAAGGTTAAGGAAAGAAATCACCAAGGTAATCACAAACCTACTTTGGAGATTAGGATCTAACCTTCCTAATTCTCAGATAGGGCTCTCTCTTTATGATTTAACTTTGTTTTAGTTATGTGATTTTAGGCTAGTTATGATTGTACTTGGGTTTTGATTTGAATTTGGGTGGTGGGATCACTTAGATGAAAAAGGGTTGTCTTATATCATTGGGCTATGGGGTCAAAATTCCATATAAACAAGACTGGATCAAGTTCTAAAAGCAGTGTCTATAGGGCAAGATAGAGGAGTTACTACAAATCTCTAAGGCTTGATGGTGAAATGGTTTCCAATCAGATCCAGGGAGCAATTAAGGGTTCCCTAGGCCGGATTATGAAGAGAAATGCAAGAGGTCAAACGGGATGGGAGAGCAATTAAGGGTTCTCAAATCTGGATATCAGAGGAAAACATATAAATGATTAATTGTGCAAAACGGAGTGTACTTAAACAAATTATGAGTTAAATTTCCAATTAATTCATTCAAATTTAGATGACATTTAAGTTTATGAAACACATAAGAAAGTAACAAAATCAGAGAAAGAAGATACTTCACTGCAATAGCTCATCTCATGAATCCTATAGTGCAATCTTTTTATTACTTGCTCTAGTCTGTTGACTTGAAAATTGGTACAATAACCCTTAGGTTTAAGATCAAAATAACTCTACAAATGTATAGCAATCCACCCTCAATACTTCGAACTATGAAGTATTTATACAAAAAGAATTTACAAAATATCCCAAACTGTCTTGGGAATTAATCTAGGAGAAAGAAATATCTTCATGCAAGAAGATAGAGACAGCTATTGAACTGCTGTTTGTTGTCCCTGTTATTTAGGTTTTGTTGTCTTTTAATCTTTGATCTTTTGCCCTTTAATCTGCTTTGCTGTTTGGTCTTCACGCTGGCTATTCTTTGTACTTTGACCTTTCATCTGATACACTTTCATCTGTATTTCTTTATCTGCCTCCTCTGTTTAGTCTTTTACCATGAATGCTCTGTCACCTGCTTTTACTTTTACCCATCACAGTAAATCACATCATCTGGTATCTTTTATTCTTATCCTACTTTTATATCTTCAATAAAAGTGAATTTTACTAAAGACTTGTTTGACTTCATGTAAAAATGTGAATATGCTGTTGTTGATTTATCTTTGTTTTAACAATCACTGCCTCTATGTAAATGATTTCTTCTTGCTTTGTTTGGTTTAAACTTGATTTTCTCTTTGTACACAAAATTCCTGCTAAATGAAGCCTTTGAATACATTTCTTGAGAATCCGGAGCAAACAGGTTTTGTGACTAGTATCAAAACTTGTTTGTTCAATCTCCTGGCCTTGCTAATTACCTGGAAATTGGCGATTTGGCGTGCAAATTGGGTTCTAAGGTAATTGCAGAAGGTATTGAGGCTTCAACTGTCAACTGGCTGCTTCAATTGGGTATCTGGAGCGTCTTCAGGTGGCAGAAGGTTGTCAAATTTGGTCGCAGAGGTTCAGGGTGTCACAAATGGCTAAGCAGCAGTTTGTAGTGAAAAACGAGCGAAAAGAGCAGTTTGGGGGCTTTTTTGGCCTTTTAACGGGTAACAGTCACATTTTGGCGCGACAATTATCAATGAACAATGGGTAGTTTTCGGTTTAGGCGGGGAGGTGGTTTTCTGGGCCATCACACCGCTTTTGGTAGTTGGGCGGTATTTCCCCGAGAGCACGCGATTTTGCCTAGAGCTGCCACATAGTCGAAAAGGGCCCAAGCAAAACCGTGAATATCGCATGCTCTTGGGTTGGTAAAGTTCGAAAAGGGAATCAACGTGATATGGATGCGCGCCGTCAGATCTAGGGGTGAGAGATCTAACGATTGTCGCGCGATGAAGTTGCACGGAGGGAACATGGGTGGAGGTTTGCGGGGCCCGGGGGATGAATTACAAGTAACTGTAATTAATCAATGAACAAAATGGGGATTAAAATATAATGAGCGGGATTAATAAAGTGGGACCAGGGTTGAAAGTGGCGGGGTTTTCTTAACCGCACCAAGGGTGGTGGGTTAAAAGGGTTTTTTGGGAAAAATGCGAATTGGGGGAATTAATTAAATAATGCGGGGGGGGGGGAATAAAACTTAGGATAAAGGGTTTTTATGGGTTTTTAGGGAAATTAATAAGGGGGAAAGTGATTTTTTCAATGGGAAATGGGTTTCACACTAGGGAAAAGGGGTTTTGGGTAGGGAAATGACCTTTGGAGGGTAATTTGCTAGGGAAATGTGTGAAACCAAGGGGTAAGGGTCAAAATGGAGGGAAAATGGTATATTCATAAGAAATGATGGGATAATGGGACAATTAGTAAGTATGTAGTGGGGGGTGAAATGAAATGAAGGGAAGTTAACCAAATCAACTTGTGAACATCCTTTCACTTTCATAACTGCTCCTGCACACTGAAACATAGGATTAAGCATGATAAATGTGCTTTTGCTTTAACAACTTTGTACTTCTGCAACCTTTTTTGTACCTACCCTTTACTTACCCTAACATTTTTTCTTCATTTTATTGGGTGCATTTCGGCTAGCAGACCCTTTCTTTCCTTTTCTTTTGGCAAGTAAACTATCTAATTCTAACCTTATAATTTCCAATGGCTCAGATTAAGCTTATGAGCACACTTTTATTTCTCTACTTAACTACTGATCTGCCAAGTTTAAACAGTTTGGCTAGATCTTTATTCTTTATCTATAAACATGAAATTTAAAGCATGAACTAGTCAAAATTAAACTATTTGATTATCATGGGTTGTGGCATTTATGACAAGCTGCATACAACCATTATTTTGCATAGTGAAGTAAAAAGTAGTGGCACTTGAATTTGCACACTTTCATGATCTGTTTTTGTTTGGGGTTCATATTTTTTTCACTTTTTTAATCTTTTCTTATTCTTTTTGTCCTTTGATATTTCTTTTAGGACATACCCTCTTTACATTTTTTAATTTTTAATATGGAAAACATTTTGCAAAAAGCAAAAGTATGTACAATATTACAAGAGTAACCATAGCCAATTCAAAATTATGATCCCTATTATTATAGGAGATCAGTCAGATAAGTTCCAAATTGTTGCAGCGGGACCATCACCTTTGCTACAAGAGCCCATAGTATTATAGTAGCAGGTTAACTGTCACCAGACACAGCTAGTCATTTAAATGACATCTGCATAGCTAGATGCAGTCAGTGCCAGAGTGACAGTTGCAGATCTAGTTGCAGTTAGTACACGTGAGACAATTGTAGAGCTAGATGCAGTAACAGCCAATGCGAATTGCCCATTTACAGTATGCAGGTGCAGTTCTAGCCAGAAGATTCCTAGTTCAAAACTTCGCAGTCCAGTTTCCATTACAAGCGGACAGTGCGAGTTGCTAGGATGGAGCAGAAAGATTTCCCATAGGGAGATCGTGACTCAGAGGGAGTCTAGTTTCGAAGGGAGCATCCCTATGGAAACTAGTACTTTAGGATCTGGGGAGATCAGACTCATTATTGCAGTAGTTGCAGCAACAATGCAGTAGTAACAACAATTTGAGTAGATCAGGGGTCAAAGTTGTGGAGATAGATAGGGTCCATTGAGGAGTCCACCTCATAGGATCATTACTTGGCTACAGGGGCCTAAAATATTCAGTAGCAGGACGAATCAATGGAAATTGATGCAGTCAGTACCAGAGTGACAGTTGCAGACTAGTAGTAGTCAATGTTGAGAAGCGCAATGCAGTGTTGACAACAGAGTAGGTGGCTCAGTGCATGGTTAGCAACAACGCAGATGCTTCAGTGACAGTGTAGAGGCTAGTAGCAGTCAGGACTCAGGACACAGATACATCATACTGAACACAAATTATTCAATATTTTGGATGCTTCTTAGTTGCAGTAGTTGTAGTTGCAACAACAACAAATGAGAGGGAGTTTTAGTGCAGATGCAGTGTTGGCAGCAATATGGCAGTGTCAGCAATAACACAAATGCAACATCATAGTCGCAGTGGTTGGTGGGCAACAGTAGCCAGACATCAAAAATGTGACAGGAGATGACACAGAGACTGACCGTTGTGAAAATGTGTGCAACACTCGAACACAATCCTCCCTAAGAGGGAGTGTTAGTTTTTGTAGCATTGGATGTGTTCTAGCCACGAAATTTGGTGGAGAGGCTAGAATGCATGAGATATCCAAAACCCAGAAATTGTTTCTAGAAATTCCACCTAAGGATGACTTAATTAGATTATTAACCTATTTTTTTAATGTTTCCTAAGTCTAAAATTAGGAAAACTGGTTAATTAATCAGAATTAATTAAGTCAAGGTGAGAATAGTCTAGAAACTCACACGAATCGACTTCAAGATGATCCTAGCCCTTGATTAAGTTTTAATCTTGGCCATTGGTGCTCCAACAGAGGATTATAAGAAGTCGATGGGCACTTGGAGAATACACCAGAGACACTTGGAGAATTCGATTTTCTAGAGTAGTAGTAGTTAGTTGCCGAAGAGTTCGAGCTTCAGTGAGGAAGCATACTCAGTGAAGGGCAGGGACAGTGATGCTCAAGGAAGTTTTCCAGATCCAACGAGTACATTGGCAGAGAGGATCATATTTCTCTAGGAGGCTGTGCATAGCCTCAAGAAGGTAGTTCGATTTGCTAGGAAGGAAGGCGTTTTCAGTTCCAGAGGCTGGGCAAAGGTTCCAGAGTGTCAGAGAGAAGTTTTCCTAGTCAGCAACAAGCAGGACGATTAGACTAGTAGTCAGTTCGGGCAGCAGTTGCAGCAGGCAACATCAGGTTGACGTAGAGCCTGTGCATGCCCAGTTGGACGACTTGCTTTTCAGAGGCAGTGTAGTGCCGAAATTGCCCGGAATGAGGGTAAATTCCTTCTAGATATTTTTGCTAGTATTTTCTCTGTAGGATAGCCAAATTTTGACATCCATATTATTGTACTTAGAATTTCTCATTGCTGCATAATAATAAAACTCTCAGCTGCTGCATTGGTTTTCCCAAGTTGGGTTTTTTCGGGGACTTTTGTCCAAAAATAACGGTGTCATTTTTGTGTGTGTGTGCTAGATTTTCTTAGTTTCTAGCGCTATTTTTCTTCTGCAGTATTTATTTGTGAAAATCATAGTAATTATTTGTGGGTATTTTCTCTATGTAATTATGTGATAACTGGAATAGAATTTATTTTAATGTTTGCTAAAGGGATTTCGTAAATAACTTATTGTGAGAAATAAGTAGGTGAAATTACTGCAGTAGAATTTCGGGTTAGAAATTTTCACAGGATCCACCCAGTGTTTTACGAAACGGCCGAGTTGAAACCGAAACGGCCGTTTCGGACCGTTTCAATAGCCAGCTCAATGACCCGGCCCATGACCCGGCTCGGCTGACCGAGTCAGCTATGACTCGGGCGAGTCATCCAATGACTCGGCCGAGTCATAGCTGACTCGGTCAACCCGGCCGGGTCCGTATTGACTCGGCCGAGTCATGGAAAGGACGGCTGGGCAGCGGTTTTTATAAAAAAATTCATTTTTTTGCTGATATTTGGTAAAGTTAAGTAGGGTTTGTGGATTCCAAAGGGTAATGGAATATTGTTAAATGCTTTTGGGGTCCATTTCCCCCTCCCAAACTCTATTTAAGACAGCCAAATGCTCTCATTTCACTCACAGCAGTCTTATGCATTTGAGTGAGAGTCTTCTTTGAGAGTTAGTGAGCAGTTCTTGATCTTGTTTTGGAGCAGCAGTGAGGAGTCTTGGAGGAGCAGTGTAGCTGGAGTGAGGAGCTTCTTGGGCAGCCATTTGGAGCAGCATTGAGGAGCTGATTCTTGGAGCAAGCTTGAGGAGGCAGTTTGTGCCTGGAGGTATTTTTTTCCACCTCTATAAATCTGTTTTTACTTAGTAAATTTTAGGTGCATATCAAGATAACTTAGAGAGTGTTTTTAGTCAAATAAATGAACATTGAATCAATTTTTTTTTTTTTTTTTTTCATTTTCAGATTGTTTTCCTAGTCAAAAAATGGCACCTAGAGCAAAAGATCCTGCTTGGGCATATGTTGAAATGGTTGATAGTGAGATGTGTTGCAAGTTTTGCCATAGGAAAATTAAGTCAGGTCCTGGGGGGATTCATAGGCTGAAACAACACTTGGCAGGGATTAAAGGCAATATTACTGCATGTCCCTCTGATCAAATTGGGGAGATTAGAAAGAATTTGCTGGAAAGCTTTGAAAAATTTAAAGAAGAAAAGACTAGGCAAAAAGAGATACAGGCTGAAATTGGGAGGAAGAGGGAGATACAAAGAATGATGGCTGCCAACCCCCACTATGAGTTTGAGGGTTCTTCCTCTATCCCTCAAACTGATGCATCAAACCCTTTCCGTTATGTTCCTCCCTCTTTTGCTTCTGTTCAAGATAAGGGAAAGGGTAGAATGAAGGGTGATGGGACTATCAAAAGTTTTTTCACTCACTCAGGCTCCTCTCCATCAGATGCACATGGTCCTGAAGTTAGTATTAGTAAAGGTCTTGCTCAGCCCACTTTAGATGACCATTGGAAGAAAGAATTGAGGGAGACTGCTTGTGACTACATAGCTAGATGGTGGTATGATGCTGATATCCCCTTTAATGCTGCTCGTTCACCATATTATGAGCCTATGTTTGAGGCCATACATGCTGCTGGAAAAGGCTTCAAAGGCCCTACTATGCAAGAGCTAAGGGGGTTTCGTTTGCAGAAAGAAATTCAATCAATTAATGAGTATTTGCAAGATTTCAAGGAATCATGGGCAAGAACAGGGTGTACCATCATGTCAGATGGATGGACTGATCAAAGAAACCGTACCATCATAAACTTTCTTGTCTTCTGCCCACAGGGAACCATGTTTTTAAAATCAGTTGATGCATCTGATAAGGTAAAAGATGGCCACTTGTTGTTTCAGCTATTGGATGAGGTTATTGAGGATGTGGGGGTGGCTAATGTTGTTCAAATCATCACAGACAATGCCTCTAACTATGTTCTTGCTGGTAGACTGTTAGAGGAAAAACACAAGACCATCTTTTGGACCCAATGCGCTGCACATTGCATAGACCTCATGCTTGAGGATATTGGAAAATTAGATTGGGTTAGAAACACTGTAGATAATGCCAAAAGCATAACAAAATTTATCTACAATCATACACTGGTTTTGAGTCTCATGAGGAAACACACTGGAGGCAAGGATATTATTAGGCCTGCCATCACTAGATTTGCTACACATTTTTTGACATTGCAATCTATGCTTTCCCAACATAGAAACTTGCAAAAGATGTTTTCCAGTGATGAATGGAATCAAAGCAGTTGGTCCAACAAACCAGAAGGCAGAGAATTGAAAAGGAAAGTCCATGATGAAACTTTTTGGAGAAAGGCAGCAGAGATTGTGAAGCTTGCTGAGCCACTAGTTAAGGTGTTGCGGTTGGTGGATGGGGAAAGGTTGGCTATGGGCTTCATTTATGAGGCTATGGATCAAGCAAAGGAGCAAATAAAGACAGCATACAAGGATAGAGTGGCAAAGTATGGGCCCATTTGGGCAATCGTTGATGAAAGATGGAACAATCAACTCCATCGCCCTATACATGCAGCTGGGTATTTTTTGAACCCACGGTATCATTATAAAGCTAAGGAGTCAGGAGCTTTGAGGGGGGAGGTCAGAGATGGACTGGTTGATTGCATTGAGCGCATGGTCCCATCGGAGTCTGATCAGCTGCTGATACATCAGCAGGTCACATCCTTCAGCAATGCAACAGGTACCTTTGGGAAGAACCTAGCAAAGATTGCAAGAGAAGCAGATGAGCCAGGTAAACAAAAATTTCAATTTTCAATTTCTTAATGGTTTTACTTTTTTTATTAAAGTTTGTTAAATCATTTATAATTTGAAAGTTAGATATAATTTGTAATTTTGTTGAGCTTCAGCCTTCATCTAACTCATAATTCATTACACTCCTATGTTTTTTGCAGCACAATGGTGGGAGGCCTTTGGTGGCCAGTGCCCTGAATTGCAAAGGTTTGCAATTCGTATTTTGAGTCAAACTTGCAGTGCATCTGGGTGTGAGCGCAATTGGTCTGTCTTTGAGAGGATTCACACAAAGAAGAGAAACCGTTTGGAGCAAAAACAGTTGAATGATCTAGTTTTTGTCCAATACAACCTTCGGCTCAGACGGAACCAATTGCTGAACAAAAGACCTGATTCAGATCCCATTGTGTTGGAAGACATTGATCCAACATCAGATTGGGTAGTGGAGAGTCGTCTACCAGAGTTTGATCCTGATGAGGATCTTGAGATTGATCAACTTGATGTTCTGAACAATCCACTGCAGCCTGTTCAGTTGAATGCAGATCCCGATCCACCAGCCTCAGTCTCACAGCCAGCTAGTAGGAGTCCAGTTGTAGGTGCTTCGCCTTCCTCTGCTCAGCCACGACAGAAGCGCAGCCGCATTTGTACTCTATCTCAGCTTGCATCTGCTGCACAGCCTAGTGGTACTGGCACCACTTCTACAGTTGCAGTTGGAGACGATGATGATGAGGAGGAGCCATGGGGCCCCTTGTCTGACTCTGATGATGATGATCCAGAGATTGGTCGAGATGATCTTGGCTCCTCTGGCAGTAGCTACTAGCCTCCTTGGTTATTTGTATTTTGTTTTGACTCTTGAGTCTTTGATCATGTATGACAGACTACAGTTGACTATGTATTTACTATTGCCATTGGGTACCATTTTGATATAATGGATTGGTTCATGAGCCTACTTTGATCATATGTTGTCTTCCATGTATATTATAATGTTGTGTGTTTGGAAACTTGAATGAAAATCTTTAAAATTATGTTTAAAATATTTAAAATTATGTTTTTTTATAAAAAAAATAAATATTTAATGTATTTTTTACAACGACCGAGTCATTGAAATCGAGCCGGCCGAGTCATTACCGAGTCGGAGTCGATCCTCGGCCGAGTCGGAGTCCGAGTCCGAGTTGTAAAACATTGGATCCACCAGATGGATGTGAAAATTGCCTTAACGGAGTTGTTGAGGAAGAGATATATGTTGAGCAACCTAAGGGATTTCAAT
The DNA here is from genome assembly GCA_031772625.1 of Pinus tabuliformis. Taxonomy (NCBI): domain Eukaryota; kingdom Viridiplantae; phylum Streptophyta; class Pinopsida; order Pinales; family Pinaceae; genus Pinus; species Pinus tabuliformis. The sequence goes on from CM062807.1 coordinate 272,801,964, forward strand.
CTTTCAACAGAGGCACACATGTTTGCAAGCCGAGAGAGCTCTTTATGGGCTCAAACAGGCACCAAGGGCATGGTATTCCTGGATAGACAACTACCTGCTTGAATTAGGCTTCACCAAGAGTGAAGCTAACCTTAACCTATGCTATATTGTGGTTGAGGGACAACCTCTAGTTCTTGTGTTATATGCTGATGATTTGATATTGACAGGGGACAAGGAGCTCATCCATGACTGCAAGAGAGATCTTGCAGAGGAGTTTGAATGAAGGATATAGGCTTGATGCATTATTTCCTTGGGCTCGAGGTATAGTAGGGTGATGGACAAATATTCTTGGGATAGGGAAGATACATGCAGGGAATTCTCAAGAGGTTCCACATGCATAATTGCAGGCCCATGTCAACACCACTAGTGATAAATTGGAGGAAGGTAGATGCTACCAGTGGTGAGCGAGTGGATGCCACTCTATACAGACAAATCATAGGGTCGTTGATGTATCTTGTGAACACATGAAACATTTGCTTTGCATTTAACAAGTTGAGCTAGTTCATGCTTGAGCCGACCACAGTCCATTGGGTTGCTACTAAGTATGTGTTGAGGTATCTTAGAGGCACAGTGGATTATGGATTGTTGTATAGGCAGGTTGATGGAGTGAGTCTTCAGGGATTCATAAATGCAGATTGGGCAGGGGGTTTAGCAGATGGGAAGAGCATTTCAAGTTGTGCTTTCAGCGTTGGGTCAACAATTGTTTCCCAGTTTAGCAAGAAGCAGAGATCAATGGCATTGAGCTCAATTGAGGCCGAGTACATGGCTGCCAACTTGAAATCTTGTGAGGTTATTTGGTTGAGGAAGCTACTTGTTGGGTTTTTAGTTAGAGGTTAGAGCCCATGGTCATAAACTATGATAATCAACGCTGCATCAAGCTCTCTAAGAATCTAGTATTTCATGACTGCTCCAAGCACATCGAGATTAGGTACCACCATATTAGAGATTGTGTTTAGAGGGGTAAAGTCAGACTTCAATACGTACCTATAGAGGAGTAGACATCGGATATCTTGACCAAGGCTTTGGCAAGGGGCAATTTTGTCTACTTTAGAGATAAATTGGGTGCAATACATAACACCTTCCTCTCTAAGTGGGAGTGTTAATTGAAGTTAGAGATGGAAGGGTTCTATTAAATTTAGAAACACACTATATTTGGCAGAAGAACTCGCATGTGAAGTTAAGGCGCGGTCTTACTTTTTCTTAGTGTTGACTTAGGAAAATTATCTAATTTTCCTATAGTGAAAAATAGTAAATCGAACTCAACATGCATGGAGATTTTATCTAAATTTGAATTTAGTTTAGTGAGGCAGTTTGACTCGAGTTCAAGATGCCAGTTAGACTTGAGTTCCGTGAGGCAGTTTGACTTGGGTTCAAGGAGCCAATTCGCTTGAGTTGAAGGGTAGTTCGATTCTATATAGAGAAGTGTTAGTTTTTGTAGCATCAGATGGTGATCTGGTCTTGAAACCTTGTGGAGAGGTTAAAACACACGAGTTCTCCAAAAAACCATAAATCATTTCTAGAAATTCCACCTAGAGACGACTCAATTAAATTAATTGACCATAATTAAAAATTTCCTAAGTCTAACTTAGAAAAAGTGGTTAATTAATAGGAATTAATAGAGAAAGGTGTGAATTATCTTGAAACTGACACAGATAGACTTAGAGATAATCTCAACCATTGATTAAGGTTTAACATTGGTCATTGGAATCCCAACTAGAGATTACAAGAAGAGGTCCATGGGTAGATGGAGAGCACACATTGTAGATCCTCACTGATCTAGAGTCTAGACGGTTCGATACTCCAGCGCAGGTGATCAACAAGAGAGATCGAGTAACAAGTGTTAGAGGGGTAAAGACAGTGATCCAGAGGAAGATTTCCAGTTTCGGAGAGGCAGCTACAAGTGAAAAAAATATTCCATAGTGAAGCTAGCCTAGTACAACCGCAAGGGTCGCACAAATTTTTCTGATGGGTTGCAGTTAAGGTTGCCTGGGTTTTCCCAGTGCAGCTGCGAGGATCGTGTGAGTTTTCCTAGCATAGCCGTGTGGATCGCCAGTAGCAAAAATGAATTGCGCAGGGGTTGGACGACCAATTTTCAGAGGGAGACAGAGGCTGAGGTTTGTTTGTGGAGGGAGAGAATTTTCTCTCCAAATATTTTTATTAGATTCTTGCTAATTGGATAGCCAGTTGGGCTTCCAAAGATTGTACTCATAATTCACTTCTGCATAATAAAATAAACCCTCAGCTGCTGCTCCAATTTTCCCACATTGGGTTTTTCTGGGGACATTTATCTAAAAATAATGGTGTCAATATTTTTGTGTGTGCTAACATTTCTCAATTCTTGTTTTTGCTTTTGCAGTTGATTTTTATGGTGAAAAAATTGTAGTGTGAATATTTAGTTATTTTGCTGTAAACAAAATAAACTACATAATTTATTAATTAGAAGAAATATTTCCAGTTGCTGCATTTCAAGGAATTTTTACATGGTATCAGAGCTTATTTGACGGACAAGAATATCAAAGGCGAAGGGAAAAATTTGCGGCTGCAGTACGAATTTTTCGGAGGGTCACGCGGGTTAGTTCAAGACAGTTGTGAGAGCCTCGTGAGATTTCCTTGTATAGCCCCGCGGATTGCACGAGTACAAACTGCTTAGCTGTGAGTGCAACACAAGGAGCAACAACTCAAATTTTCGCATAGCAAATTTTCTTGTCTGGGCACAAAGGGTTTTGCAGCAATTTGCTAAAGCAGATTTAGTGCTAGGTGGAAGAGAAGTGCACACGCAGAAGGAATTTCTCTCAGAGGGTTTCTAATTCAGAAAACCAATATTTCCAGTTGTAGCAGGCACTAGTAGCAGGTAAATTTTCTCACTCCGGGAGGGAGTGCGAATAATAGAGCTAGCAGCTGAGCAGAAGAACGAGGGAGATTTTAGCTTCAGGTAGAGTTTTTTGCAGAGATGGCCGCAGTTGGGTTTAGAGATCATGACATATTGGATGGTGCCTCCAACTATGTCATTTGGAAGGCCAAGATGTCCTTTCTCCTTGATGAGCATAATCTAAAGACCTATGCAGAGAACGTTGTGGCAGAACCTACTAATCCAGATCAGCTGAAAGAATTCAAGAAGGAGATGACCAAGACGAAGCGGATGATCTTGGATGGAGTCTGGGACCATATAATCTCACATATATCGGCCAAGAATACAACCAAGAAGATGTGGGATGCTCTCGCAGGGCTATACCAGAATCCTTTTGAGCAGAGGAAGATGTCCTTGAAAGAGAAGCCGAGGAACATCAGGATGCATAAGGGTGAAGGCATTGATCCCTTTCTCACCAGCATTCAAGAAATCTGGGATTAGCTAGTAGCTGTAGGAGAGGCGCCTCAAGATTTAGAGCTTGTGCATTTGGCCCTGAACAATGTCTCTGAGGATTGGGAAATCTTCATCCAAGGTATTTTGGGATGAGATACACTACTTAGGTCCGACAAGATGTGGTCAGACTTGCAATAGGAGGAGATGAGGCGAGCACTTGTGAAGATCTCCATCAACGATTGCAGCAACAAGGGATCGAAAGGTGTGAAGGGGGAAGATAATGTAGCCCTTGCATCAAAGGGTCCTAGTCAGGGACAAGGTTTGCAGGTGAAGACGAAAAAGAAGGATCTATCTAAGGTCAAGTGCTTTAGGTGTAGTGAGTTTGGCCACTACAGTACTCGGTGTCCTCCATGGAAGAAGGACATGCATGAGAAGTAGGATTAGGCGGTAGCATTCGCAAAGATGGACAAGTTGTCCTTTAGGCTGGAGGAAGACTTTGCCATGTTTGCAGCTATACCTCCATGTTAAAATTGGCAACTAGGGCAAAACTTCATGTGGGTCATTTAATTCATGGCTAATAATATTTTTATTAGATTCCTCTCATCGAGAGGTGTAGGATTGATATAAAAGATCATCCGATTCCGATAAGTATTCATGGAGATATGAATTTATTTTGATTATGGAATTATTATCAAGCCGACCTACAACTCATGTAGGCTCAAAAGCCCAACAGTCGCATCTATTCAAACACCAACATTGTGTATAAATACAAGAGGACTTTTCCTCATTTGGACTCACTCATCTCATCACATCTCTCTCTCTACTGCGCAGAAAAGGGTCTCTCCCTCACACATGTGAAGCCGGAAGCTGCTGAAACTGAAGCTGCAACTGCAGAAGTAAAGATTGACCTGCGTGGACTAGAAGATCTCCTCATCTGAACTGCGTTGTAGGTTCATCTGAACCTCCTCTGAAATCTGCAACTTTTGGTGGTGGAATCAAGTCAATCCGATGGACGGTTTGCAAGATATCGATTGCCCTAGTTTGAAGCCGGAAGCTGCCGAAACTGAAGCTGCAACTGCAGAAGTAAAGATTGACCTGTGTGGACTAGAAGATCTCCTCATTTGAACTGCGCTGTAGGTTCATCTTAACCTCCTCTGGAAGCCGCAAATTTTGGTGGTGGAATCAAGCCGATCCGATGGTCGGTTTGTGAGATATCATTTGCCCTAGTTTGATGATGAAGCCGCTAATGCTGATGCTGCTGATCTAGGGTTTGCTACTGCTGATATGAATCAGATTTATTGTACTATTTCTCTCTGCTGAATTATTGAAGATAAAAGAAGATTTGATCAAAGGGTTTCCCCCCACATTGTGGGGTTTGTCCCTTGCTAGCCGCCACATCTCGTGTCTCTTGTCTTGGCTTGTTTTCTGTCCATCGTTTAATGTTCTATTTGCACTTTACTTTGTGTACATGTGATTGCTAATCTGTGGAATATAATAAGAAAAAGAAGTAAACTGTTATAAGCATAGAACATACCATAACTTAACACTTCATGAGTGAGGTGGGGTGATATGGAGCTTTAGTCCCAGAGCTGTGCAGAGATTTGGGCAAGGTCCATTGAGGTTTGCATCGGATGGTGTTTCCTGATGGATCATTACCTAGCTACGGTGGTCCACATTATTCAATAATAGGAGGATCAATGTCAGTTGATGTAGTGAGTTCTAGAGTGACAGTTGCAGTCAGACACTGAGAAGCGGAAAGTAGTGTTGATAGCAGAGCAGGAGGCTCAATAACAGAGTCAACGATGGCGCAGATTTCTTTGTAGACAATTTAGAGGCTAGTAGCAGTCAGAGACTCAGAAGATAGTTGTAGCACAAAGACACAAATGGTTCAATATTTAGGATGCTTCTCAATTGCAGTGGTTGCAGTAGCAGCAACAATAGTTGAGAGGGAGTTGAGTTGCAGTGCAGATGCAGAGTTGGCAGTAGTACAGGATGTACAATGTAGTGTCAACAACAACACAGATGCAACAGTTTGGTTCAGCTACAGTCAGTGGCAGATGAATCAGAGTTAGCGCAATAGTTGGTGGACAGTGGTAGGTAGCTACAGTGGTCAGACATCAGCAATGTGGTTGGAGGATGTTATAGAGATAGGGTATTGTGACAGTTGTACAACACTAGTTGGAGAGAACACCTTCCTCGCTATGAGGGAGTGTTAGTTTTTGTAGCATCGGATAGTGTTCTGGTCTCGAAACCTTGTGGAGAAGCTAAAAAACAGCGGTTCTCCAAAACCTAGAAATCGTTTCTAGAAATTCCACCTAGAGATGGCTTAATTAAATTAATTGACCATAATTAAAAATATCCTAAGTCTAACTTAGGAAACCTGGTTAATTAATAGGAATTAATTGAGAAATGTGTGAATTATCTAGAATCTCACACAGATCGACTTAGAGATAAGCTCAACCATTGATTAAGATCTAATCTTGGCCATTGGAGTCCCAACTGAAGATTATAAGAAAAGGTCGATGGGTAGATGGAGAACACACATTGCAGCTACTCAGTGATTTAGACAAATTCGACACTTGGTGTAGGTGATCATGAGGAGAGATCGAGTAGCAAGTGTTAGAGGGGCGGAGACAGTGATCCGTAGGAAGATTTCCAGTTTCAGAGAGGCAGCAACAAGTGACAGAGATATTCCATGGTGAAGCTAGCCTAGAACAACCACAAGGGTTGCGCGAATTTTTCTGACAAGCCTTACTTAGGGTCGCGCGAGTTTTCCCAGTACAACCGCAAGGATTGCGCAGGTTTTCCTAGCAAAATTGCGCAGATTGCCAGAAGAGGAAACGACTTTCGCGGGGTTCGGGCGACCAGTTTTTAGAGGGAGACAGAGGCTGGGGCTTGTTTGTGGAGGGAGAGAATTTTCTCTCCAAATATTTTTGTCAGACTCTTATTGATTGGATATCCAACTGGGCTTCCAAAGATTGTACTCATAATTCATTGCTGCATAATGAAATAAACCCTCAGCTGCTGCACCAGTTTTCCCACATTAGGTCTTTTCGGGGAGATTTGTCCAAAAATAATGGTGTCAATATTTTTTTGTGTGTGCTAGAGTTTCTCAGTTCCTATTTTTGCTTCCACAGCTAATTTTTATGGTGAAGAAATTGCAGTGTGAATATTTCATTATTTCGCTGTAAACAAATTAAACCGCATAATTAATTTATCGGTTAGAAGAAATATTTCCTGTTGCGGCATATTAAGGAATTTTCACAAGAAGAGCGCAGACTCGATGAGACATATGATTATGCACTAGCAAGAATTTGTGTTTTGGGCTCAGGAAAATAGTTCTAGATCAACTCGTGCGGTCAGGGAGAGCGCATCACTTAAGGAAGCCGAGACAGCTTGCGCAAGGAGGCAATTCAACCTTTACAGTTGGTACAAATGCGTAAGGGAGAGGTTGAATTGATCTAGGGTTTGCAGGATATTGTGTTGAGGAACAAAGTCTTAGAAGGGAATTTTTTCCCAAGTGTTTTGTAATTAATCACTGAGATTTTTCTAAGCCTATCAATGAGATTTTTAAGCCTGTCAATAGAAACACAAACTAGCACATTTTCTTGGGTATTTCTAGTGTGTTGTTAATTGCATGCTTGTGTCTTTATGAATTTATTTTCCGCTGCAAATTCATTAGAATACTCAATATATTTGATCAGTGAATTTCACAATTCAATTTTATATTTCTTGCGTCTTAGAATAATGTTCAAATTAGCTGCTGGGTATTAGAAAACTAACAATAATGATGATAATAATAATTATGTATGATAATTATTAATAATAATAAAAGAAAAAGATCATAAGAATAAATATTAGTAGACACAACCTTTCATGAAAAGGTATTAAGGCATCCCCTTTCATAGATTTAATAGGGACCCTCATTGTAATCATCAATATTGCAAACATTGGCACTGAGATAAAATCAACGAGGGTCTAGAAAAGAAAAATATCGTAAAAATTGAGAAAACATTGGTAAAAATTGGCAAACATCGGCAAAATCAAGATACCACCAAAATATCGGTAAAATCGGCAAACATCGGCAAAAGTAAGATACCACCAAAATATCGGTAAAATCGACAAACATCAGCTTGGCAAAAAAATCAAGATTTCGGGATTTTATCGCGATAAACTCGAGTTGTTTGCAACACTGGTAATCATAGTATCTTACTCATTTTCTTCTTTTGTAAGTTAAAGATATTCCATTAATCAAAGGACTACATCACTGATAGCCCTTTTACAAAATTATACTGGGCTCACTTTGACTAGATTTGTTGGTTAGTATGTGACATAACAAAGTTCTATAGTAAACACAAATGATTGCAATACAGAAATCATCGAAGAGCCAAACGACCAGATATGCCACCAACAACAGACATAGTAAGAAAGCATTTCAGGAATATGAGGATGTCACAGGATCGAGGTCGTCCAGACTACTGCTAGGGGGTGCAAGAAACTTGAGCTCACATTGAATATATTTCTCCATATGGGTCATGCGAGCTTCCAACCAATCTAGATTGTCCTGCATCTTCCATTCATTACATTGTATATCATTAAGAAAGTATACGATTTGGTTTTTGTCCTCGTGTTTTTCTTTTAGGGCTCGCCCCTGGAGCGTCTTCAACTGCCAGTGAAGGTTAACTCACTGCATGTATCGGTTTCTCCTATCCCTGTCATGACCAGGGTCAAGGAGCCAATGAGATACTTCTTTGACAAGTTCAGTATCAGAGAAGGCTTGTTGATTTTGATGGACTTCTTCGACAAGTTCAATATCAGAGAAGGCTTGTCGATCTTGATGGACTCGCCTCTCCAGCCATTGTATCTTAGCCTAAATTCCTGGTGAAATTGATTCATGATAACCGGCGACCGCCTCTTGGGCCATGGTCTCACCACGGGTCTGGCTGGGTCAACCGTAGCAGTAAGAACCTCCCTATATTCTATAGGAAAGAAACAATACCAAAACCCTGAATTCCAACCCAAAACCAGGTCCTTGGGCGCTTGCAAGAGGAATTGAGAGGAGGATAGAGAAAGGGCTACACCTCGATCCCCAAACTAGGGAGCTCCACTAACCTCACCAACACTATCTAACACAACATAAAGGATCTACAGAGGTTGAGGGCATACAAAGCTATCCCTCAAACAAACAGGATACCAACAGTTAAATTGACTAACGTTCTATTTGACAAGAGGTACTAAAAACCAAAGGAACAACTCTTCGGAGCTCAAACCAACATAGATTACAAAATGATCTTCCAACCACATAGAAGGGGAACTTAGAAAACTCCAAAAACCACCCTGACAAGAGAGAAAATATAAATTAAACCACGATTTTAGAGATACCTTATTGAACTTCCAAAGACTGAGTGGAGTAGGCCAAGCCTGAGAGACAAAGTTGGAATAGTGTTGGTCTTGAGGCCATTGTCCAGAATTAGAGGCAATCTAGGCACCCAAAATTGTTCTTAAACTATTGAGCCCGAATTCCCTTCCAGCTTCTGTGTATACACCATTACCTTGCATGCTGAGCAACATAACTGAACCTCCATTGTTGGTGTGAAAAGACAATTAAATCCAACCCTCCAAAATTGGTAGACACTTCCCAATCATTCTTCCATTCGATAAAGCAGATACATGAATGCACACTCTCCAGGATGCAGGTTAATCCCTCTTCCATCCAGAGGATGCGACTTGCCAACCACATAAACCGACATTGCAACCAAAGTGCTGTAGGAGAAGGCATTGTTTTAAAAAACGACTGAGTCAACTTCGACTCAGTCGAGCCAGATTGAGCCAATGCCTGGCTGGGTCGGCTCGGTGGCCGAAACAGAACGGCTGGCCAGGTTGTTACCGAGCCAGTCATTGACTCGGTCGACTCGGTAACAACTTGGTCGACTCAGTAATGACTCGGCCGGTTCGGTAACAACTCGGTTGGTGGGGCTTTTTGACAAAAATCTTGAAGCAGATTTGTCAAAAGTTGTTCCGCCTGCTACATATCAATGGTTGGGTTGTTGTTTATTGCATATTTATAGCCCTAAAGTAATCTATCACTGTGAGAAAGTTTTGAAAATTATAAGGCCGAAGTATGGTTATCCTAGTGGCATGAATTAGAAAACTGAAACAATGCATTGAGCCATACAATGTTTTTAAAAAGGCAAACGTTCTAGCAATGGACTAATAAATACATATTTACCTCTGATTGTTTTGTAGCTTGACTATAATTAAATCAAGGGTTTTGAGACTTCTTTAGGGGGAGAGAATTGGTATTATTGTTGTTGTAGTCTAGTGATTGTCCTGAGGCTGAGGTGAAAAAGAATCCTGGCATTGGTGGCTAAGTATGAACTTTGTATTGGACAGTCACTAGGTGCCATTTTGATATAATGGTTATATTCATGAGCCTACTTTGATCATATATTGTCTTCTCTCTATATTCTAAAGTTGTGTGTTTAGAAACATGAATGAAAATCTTTCTAATTATGTTTTTTTATAAAAAAATAAATATTTAATGTATTTTTTACAACGACCGAGTCATTGAAATCAAACCGGCCGAGTCGATACCAAGTTGGAGTCAAAGTCGGAGTTGACCCTTGGCCGTTTCCGAGTCGGAGTCGGAGTTTTAAAACATTGGGAGAAGGTGCTAGATCTTGAGTGCCCATCTGTTCAAATAATCAACTCGCGCACGCATCGTGCATTAGGGGGCATGCCACGCCACCCCCCTCTTTGTTAGTCTTGAGAGTTGGGGTGGTGGTAGGCACCCCCTCCCTCGCCCACCAACTTCATTTTCAAAAAAACATTATATTTTTATTATGTTATCTACCACATAAAAATTCCGTTTGCACCACAAGATTCTATCAGTAAGAGGGAATTGACCTAGCTCATGTTGATGGCTTAGTTGTTGAAGGTTTTGAGGTGCATGAGGGATTCTCATGTTCGTAAGTTGTGGATAAACCTGCATGGGTTGTTACCTATAGCATGAGGTTGGGATTTTAGGATTGAGGAGTTTATTTGTGTAGATTTCCATCTTTGTGATTTTAATAAATGTGAAGAATGTCAGATTGCCTCATTGGTTGGGGTTTGTAAGGGGTGAAATATTGTCCACTATTGAGTTGTAATTTATATTTCATAGCAACCCTAAGGCTGAAAATTCATAGGGTTAAGACGCCAAAAATCTTTAGGAAAGAGGTGAAATTCCTGCAGTTGCATTATTTTCCTAGGTTAGTAAATATTTGCACAAGTTTCCTCTTCAAAGGTGAAATGCACCTCTAGATACGTGGAAGCTCCTCCATTATAGTTATCCATGTATCATGGTCTAGTCACCTCCTTGACGAGGGTGTTGAACCTAAGTGGGCTATTGACCATGCCAAGTGCATTTTTAGTGCCACATGGCACCTTTACAATTAGGCATTTTCTCCTTTGGTCTTTGGCTTGACCCCTACCTTGCCACAAATTGCACCTTGAACATTTTATAAGGTAGGATGTTCTTAATATAGGCCACTTCAAGCTTACATTGCCTATCATTGTTGTCTTTGGACTTTGGGTACCATCCATGTGTAGACTACTCCATCAAAGATGCAAACCAAATGGTGATACATGCCTCGAAGTTGTAATCTATAATTGTGAGCAAGGATTTTCTCTTGTGTTGGTAAGAGATGAAAACCGATGAAAATGCAAAGTGAAAGTAATTGTAGGTAGTCGTGAGTCTTCTAGCTTGAGGTTTGGAGGCAGATCTATTCCTTTCTTGGCATTCTAAGGCTAGATCTAATCATTCTGTGGCCAATACTTCCAAGAATGAAGTTTGACCTATAGATGAGGGGATCCATCCACATGTTGTACATTCACAAGCTTGGCATCATTAAGAGGATGATCAATATTTATTTCAACTGCATGCACAATAATTGAGGTTGCACCGTGATTTAAAAAACAAGATTTAGTGGATCCTCATGGCCAGGGGTATGGTCATATCTTCAGTAGAGATTGCTCCAAACTTAGGTATATGTTCGTACAACATAATGCCTTCCATCAGGTGGTTGTTTGATCGTTAGTAGTAATCATTAAAGGGGATTGAGTGTGAATCAAATTCCCATCAAGTGATTAGTCAAGGGTGGGTTGGCCATGATCCTCGGCCCCATGGCGGCTATGCCCACGTTGGCACGACATGTTAGCCCTAGGACAAGAACCTCCCTGTAATCTATAAGAATGAAACAATACCAAAACCTCGAATGCCAGCCCAAAACCAGGGCCTTAGGGGCTTTCAGGAGGAATTGAGAAGAGGATCGAGCAAGGGATACACTACAATCCCCAAACCAGGGAGCACCACTAACCTCACCAACACTATCTAACACAACATATACTATCCACAGAGGCTGAGGGCATACATTGTTATCCCTCAGACAAATAGGACACCAACAGTAAATTGACTAACGTTCCTTTTGACAAGAGGTACCAAAAATCAAAAGAACAACTCCTCGGAGCTCAAACCAAGATAGATTACAAATAATCCTCCAACCAGATAGAAGGGGAACTTAGAACACTCCAAAAACCACCTTGACAAGAGAGAAAATAGAAATTAAACCGCGGTTTTAGAGATACCTTATTGAACTTCCAGAGACTGACTGGAGTAGGCCAAGCCCAAGAGATAGAGTTGGAATAGTGCTGGTCCTGAGGCCGCTGTCCAGAATCAGAGGCAGTCCAGGCAGCCGAAATTGTTCTCAAACTATTGAGCTCGAATTCCCTTCCAACTTCTATGTATCCACCATTACCTTGCATGCTGAGAAATATCATTGAACCTCCATTGCTGGTGTGAACAGATAGTTAACTCCAACCTTCCAAAATTGGCAGACACTTCCCGTTTCCACCTCCCAGTCCTTCTTCTATTTGACAAAGCAGATATATGAATGCGCACTCTCAAGGATGCGGCTCACCAACCATATAAACCAACATTGCAACCAAAATGCAGTAGGAGAAGGTGCTAGAGCTTGAGTGCCCATCTGATCAAATAATCAACTCTCGCACGTGTTGTCGCTCAGATTGTATATGCACTATGACAACGACTCAGGTTGGGGGTGTCACTCTAATCCCCGACCTCTCCGTTCTAGTTGTCTCCCAACAACAAGCTATTGGAATTTCTAAGTTTGACATGTTAGAAACCCTTCATGCACTTTACTGATTTATTCCTACCTACTTATTCTGATAATTAACAAGTTAGTTACCATGTAAATACTGGAAATAAATACAAGTACATGCTCAACACATTACAGATCATCAACTGAAAGAAATAGAAACAAGCACACAAGTGACACCGTTGTTTTTGGACTAATGTCCCCAGAAAACCCCATTGCGGGAAAACCGGTGCAACTATCTGACAGTTTGATTTATTAAGCAGTTTCAGAATACAATCTGGGTGCCAAATTCGGCTCACCCAACAAAGAAAAATCTCGGCAGTAGTACCTCTCTACTCGGAAGTAGATATTCTGGTTGAAACCTCGGATAAACACTCCGGCAGCTCCATAGCTCCAATTTGCCCCACGAAACCCCAGCGTCAGCCTCTAGGGATTGCGTCAGCCTCTCTTTGGCCTTGTGTCATCCCAATGTCAGCCCAATAAACCCTACGTCAGCCTCTGGAGGCACTGCGTCAGCCCTCTGGCCCTCTGCGTCACCCACGCCGGCTCTCTGAGGCACTGTGCAGCTCCTGGCTGCCTCTGTGTGTTCCCTAGCTGGCTGCGTGGCCTCTAGCTGGCTATGCGTCCCTCTCTCCTGGCTTCTGTGCTGATCCTCTTGGTATTGTCTCTCTGCCTCTCTGCTTTTGTATTCATTGCCCCTCAGCTGCAACTCTGATCACTCTCTCAACTTTCTCAGCAAACCCAACCCTAGAAAGTCGAAATCTTGATCTCTTTGTGTGTTCTCCAAGTGATCCTCAAGCCTCCTCTTATACTTTTCTCGTTGACAAATCAACGGCTGAGATTAAGTCCCTAGTCAACGACTAAGATTAGATCTGGCTTGATCCATAACTTTTGGACCATTCTAACACAATTTTATAGTAATTCACATTAATATTTTAATTTCCCTAAGTTTAGACTTAGGGACTCCATTAAAATATTTTTTTTTTAATATCTCCTACTCCCGTTTAGCATCTGCCCAAACTCTTTATGGGTATTGGAGATCTCATGTGCCTTAGCCTCTCCACCAATTTTCGTGGGTAGAGCACATCCAATGCTACCCCAAATCAACACTCCCTCTTAGCGAGGACTGTGCTCTAGTAATACTCCTCACTAAGCATCACTCTGATCATCTGGCATCGGTCCCTTTGCTGATGTTAGGCCTGCTGCCCAACATCCTCTGCACTGTTGCATCTTGTACTGCTACCCATGGCCCTGCCACTGCCACTGTTGCATTCGTACTGCAACTCCCTTTGCATCCGTGCTGCTTCCCATGGCTCTGCCACTGCCATTGTTGCATCTGCACTGCAACCCCTCTCATCATGCTGCATTGCGCTTCCCATAACACTATGACGGCTAACTGTTGCACTGCAACCCAGTTACTGAGAAGTAAGTAACTGATCTCCCAACTCTGACATCTCCGTCAGGCTAGAAACACTCATGATGCTAAAGCTCCCTCTGTCACTGACAAGTGCTCCCTCTTTGACCTCTGCGCTGCTGCAACAACTCCATGCATCTCGCACCGTTGCACACCTCTCTGTGCCATCCTGCACTGGTGCAACACTCCGTGCCTCTCGCACTGTTGCATCCTGCTAGCCTCGCGCTGTCTTGGGAATCTGCACTGGAGGTCCCTCTGTCGCTCCATCTGCATCTGTCTCTACTGACATCGCCAGTATTGCTACTCCTCTTCGGGGCTCTCGTACCAAGGTCTAATCCAAGAGGTTGGGTACCTCGAGGATCCTGCCCCTCATCGCCTGTAGTCCGCCTGACTACAGCTCGATGTCTGCCCACTTCCGCTCAAGTGGCATGTGAGCACTCATGACACATAGAACATACAGGATCTTGGCCTTCCAGATGACAAAGTTGGATGCTTCATCCAACCTGTCTTGATCTCTCAGCCCATTCATGGGCATCTCTCTACTCTTCTTGTCGACTCCTTCGAGTCTCTCTACCTCCCGTCTAGAAGTTCTCTGTTCGACTTTTGCTGAGTCTACTTCCCGCCTGGAAGTTCTCTGTTCTACTCGTGCTAAGTCTACTTCTCGTCTGGAAGTTCTTTGTTCGACTCTTGCTGAGTCTACTTCTCGTCTGGAAGTTCTCTGTTCGACTTCAGTTGAGTCTCTGTACTTCCTGTCCGGAAGTTCTCGGTTCGACTCCTGCTGAGTCTCTCTACTTCCTGTCTGGAAGTTCTCTTCTGGACTCCCTCTAAGTCCCGATTTCCCGCCTGGAAATCTTTCTGCTAATGTCAAGTTGCCCCTTCTCCGATCGTCTGTGCAATAGCAACACTGATCCGGATTCCTTGGCTAGAAATCCGCCTCGGTAGCAACTCCCTCTGCCTTGGCCTTGTTCTGTTAGGTATTGTTCTGACTACAGTACTCCACCAGCTCCACTCTGCAACTTACCCACAACCTCCTAAACCCCAACAAACTGAAGGTTAGAGCTCCTAGGCTCTGCGCAATCCTGGCACCGACAAATCAGCCTCCTTAGCCAACTATGTCAGCGCTCCTAGCCTTTGCGTGAGCCTGCCTTTGCCTCCCTCAACCTCTGCACTGCATCTTCCTGGCTCAATCTTGATGATGTAGGCACTGCGTCACCCCTTCCTTGCTATTGCTCTACTAGTAACAACTTCTATCACTCGGGACAACTGTTTTCTACTGCTGCTACTCTGTTCGGCTGATGTCCTCAGTTCTCCTGTGATCTGCAACCACGCTCTAATACCATGTTGGAATTTCTAAGTCTAACACGTTAGAAACCCTTCATGCACTTTACTGATTTATTCCTACCTACTTGTTTTGTTAATTAACAAGTTATTTACCATTTAAATATTGGAAATAAATACAAGTACATGCTCAACACATTACAGATCATCAACTGAAAGAAATAGAAACAAGTACACAAGTGACACTGTTGTTTTTGGACTAATGTCCCCCGAAAAACCCAATGCGGGAAAACCAGTGCAGCTATCTGAGGGTTTGATTTATTAAGCAGTTTCAGAATACAATCTGGGTGCCAAATCTGGCTCACCCAACAGAGAAAAATATCGGTAGTATACCTCTCTACTCGGAAGCAGATAATCTGGCTGAAACCCTGGATAAACACTCTGGCAGCTCCACAGCTCCAATCTGCCCCACGAAACCCCATCGTCAGCCTCTAGGGATTGCGTTAGCCTCTCTCTGGCCCTGCGTCAGCCTCTCTTTGGCCCTGCGTCAGCCCAATAACCCCTGCGTCAGCTTCTAGTGGCACTGAATCAGCCCTCTAGCCCTTTGTGTCACCCATGCTGGCTCTCTGAGGCACTGCGCAGCTCCTGGCTGCCTTTGCGTGGGCCCTAGTTGGCTCTGCGTGGCCTCTAGCTGGCTCTACGTCCCTCTCTCCTGGCTTCCGCGCTGATCCTCTTGGTACTGTCTCTCTGCCTCTCTGCTTCTGTATTCACTGCCCCTTAGCTGCAACTCTGATCACTCTCTCAACTTTTTCAGTAAACCTAATGTTTTCAGAAATGGTCGGCTCGAAACCGACTTAGTCGAGTTGGTCTGAGCCAGACCCTCTACCTGTGACCCGACCTAGGAAACGGTTCAGCTGGTCGGGTTAATTCCGAGCTGACCGGGGTTGTCTAACAACTTAGCCGGCTTGGTATTATCCTGACCGGCTTGGCTGAGTCCGAGCCTACTCGGTTGGGTTGGAAACTACGACTTGTTAACCTGTAAAACTGCTATTTTTTTTTTAAATTATTCTTTTGGGGGACTCCAAACTGGTTTTTATTTTGTTTATTTTGTCTTTGGGGTCCATTCCCCTCTCCTAAACCCTATTTAACCCACCCAACCCCTCTCATTTCCTCACAACCATCTCATGCATTTGAGTGAGAATTTCAGTGAGAGTTTGTGAGGAGTTGTTGAGTTTGTTTTTGGAGCAGCAATGAGGAGTCTTGGGCAAGCATTGTAGCTGGAGTGAAGAGCTTTTTGGGCAGCCATTTGGAGCATCATTTGCCATTGAGGAGTTGGTTTCTTGGAGCAACCTTGAGGAGGCAGTTTGTGCCTGGAGGTATTTTTTTTCACTTGTAAAAATCTGTTTTTGCTTATTAAATTTTATGTGCAAATCTGGAAATTGAAAAGAGTGTTTTTTGTGAAAGAAATGAACATTGAATCAATGCTTTTTTTGTTCGTTTTCATTTTCAGATTTTTGCTTTCATTTCCAAGTCAAAAAATAGCACCTAGAGTGAAAGATGTTGCCTGGGCATATGTTGTGCTCATGATGGTCAGGTATCCCTGATACTTGTTGGGTTTCTTACTTTCACGGAAGGTTCCTCGGGGTGCAGCGTGTCCTTCAGCATCATCAAGTATCCCCCTAAGCCATGAAGGCCTCTTCCTAGAAGAGGGAGGCTCAGGTGGATAAATAAGATCCATCGGTTCCTCCACATCAGGCATTGTCACATCATCTACCCATAGAGACAGCTTCCACAATCGTACGGTGCCACACCTTCTGCTCTGGAGTATGTGGTGTAATAGTCTCCCTCTTAATGCCAGCCTCAGATATGCCTGAGTGAAGCAACTGTAATATATCGGAGGTCTTGCTTAGACTTGAGGGGAATGGTCCCCTTTTGAGCTTTCCTTCGGCACATCCTGGACATACACCTTCTTTCTCTACTCGGAATTCGGGCATCCCTGTCACCGTTTGTCTTACACCGAGTATAGATTTATAATGAAGGGGAGCAAACCTCGGATGCCAAAGTTCGGACTGAAGAGATGTGTCATAAGATATGACACCTAGCGGACTTCCATCGACCTGATATAATGAATCAACACGAAACCCAAGAGTAAAGGCATCTTTAACATTATTTTTCCATTTATGTACCTTGTCATCGCTGAAGGTTACCTTGTAGCCTTTGTCTTCCATTGCCGAGATGGACACTAGGTCCTTTTTGAGGTCAGGTGCATTTAATACATGTTGGAATTTCTAGCCTTCTTGAATGGTTGTCCTCTTCCTTGATTCCCAGCTCTCCTCTTACCTTTGCTATTGAATTTGTCATTCCTTTGATTGCCATCAGAGGGATTTTGATCATTGTCCCGGTGTGAGTCTTTTCTATCAGGGCACTCCCTTGCATAGTGACCTGCTTTATCACAGATGTAACATCATCCTTTTCTTCCATCCTTAGGTCCAGCCTTTCCTTTTGATTTAGTCCCGGAATTATTTATTTTCTTAGCATGAGAAGAAAAGGCAGCAGGAGGACCTTTAGGCATGGGCATTTCTTGCTCTTCTACCCTTGTTTCTTCTTGAATGCATCTAGCCATTAATTCCTCGAAACCAGGAATTACATTATTGTTCAGAAGAGTAGTCCTGAACATGTACCATTCGGATGGTAATCCTCCAAGAGTTGTGAGTGCCATTTCTCTGTCAGTAATAGTCTCCCCAATAGATAGGAGATCGTTCTTGATCTCGGTGATTCTTAAGAAGTATGCTTGCATACTCTCATCTTTACCCTTCTTGATTTCCCTCAGCTTATTTCTAAGAAACAAAACTTGATTTGCATCATTTACTTTAAATAAACTCACCAATCTATCGTAGATTTCCTTGGAGGTGTCCAGATCGGAGATGTAGGCCACCAAGCGCTTGTCGATAGGGTCTCGGATGATCTTCTTTGTTTAGACTTCACCGATTATCCATTTGTTCCTGGCAGCAACGGATGCATTTCATGGAGGCTCAACAATATTGCCTCTCACTAGACCACTCCTTGATCCTCAAGGGTTAGATCGATAGACATCTTCCATCTGTGATAGACAACTTTCTCACGGAGCTTGTCTTCGGCAGGAAAGAGTGTTGAGGACCCCATCGTTCTTTTAGGATAGCCTTGCCAATCTTCTCTTCGGTGATTGCTCTTGCTCTTGCTCGGTCTTTGTCTTCACCTCAGCTATGATACCATGTTAAGTTATGGTATGTTCTATGCTTATAACAGTTTACTTATTTTCCTTATTATATTCCGCAGATTAGCAATCACATGTATATAAAGTAAAGTGTAGATAGAACATTAAACGATCGACAGAAAACAAGCCAAGACAAGGGACACAAGATGTGGCAGCTAGCCAAGGACAAACCCCACAATGTGTGGGGAAACTCTTTGATCAAATCTTCTTTTATCTTCAATAATTCAGCACAGAAAAATAGTACAATAAATCTGATTCATATTAGCAGTACCAAACCCTAGATCAGCAGCATCAGCGTTAGCGACTTCATCATAAAACTAGGGCAGACGATATCTCACAAACCGATTGTCGGATTAGCTTGATTCCACCACCAAAAGTTGCAGCTTCCAGAGGAGGTTCAGATGAACCTATAGCGCAAATCAGATGAGGAGATCTTCTAGTCCACACAGGTCAAACTTTACTTCTGCAGTTGCAACTTCAGTTTCAGCAGCTTCCGGCTTCAAACTAGGGTAGTCGATATCTTGCAAACCGTCCGTCGGATTGACTTGATTCCACCACCAAAAGTTGCAGCTTTCAGAGGAGGTTCAGATGAACCTACAGTGCAGTTCAGATGATGAGATCTTCTAGTCCATGCAAGTCAGTCTTTACTTCTGCAGTTGCAGCTTCAGTTTCAGCAGCTTTCGACTTCACATGTGTGAGGGAGAGACCCTTTTCTGCGCGCAGTAGAGAAGAGACTCCTTTCTGCGCAATAGAGGGAGAGAGAGATGTGATGAGATGAGTGAGTCCAAATGAGGAAAAGTCCTCCTGTATTTATACACAACGTTGGTGTTTGAATAGATGCGACTGTTGGGCTTCTAAGCCTACATGAGTTGTAGGTCGGCTTGATAATAATTCCATAATCAAAATAAATTCATATCTCCATGAATACTTAAAGGAATCGGATGATCTTTATATCAATCCTACACATCTTGACGAGAGGAATCTAATAAAAATATTATCAACCATGAATAAGATGACCCACATGAAGTTTTGCCCTAGTTGCCAATTTTAACACATCCATGAAGTGGTACACATCTCTCTGTTGTGGTGCAAGCCCATGGCCCTCAACGTCCACCCTATAAGCTCCAATGTGACCCTCTGGAGGGCTTGGACCCCGTATAGGGAGACCAAACGCCAAATGGAGACCCACCTGCAATCTTGCATAAGATCAAATGAGTCTCCTTGCCTTCCCATACAAAAAATCATTAGAGTAATTGAGTAAAAGAGCTTACAAATCATGGAACACAAGTGGACACTTCATAGTGACATGCTTTGGCATGTATAGGTGTCTCCAAGCTCAATGAAAGGTTAACTAAGGGTTCTATTAGGTGGTTTCAACTTTCAAAGGGGGTAACATGCCCATGGTACATCTGTCACGTGGTAGGTGGCATGTGATATAATGATGGAATGGAGTGGGGCACCAGGGAAGGATCCAAGCCACAAGCCATGGTACAAGGGTAACTATAATAGGGGAAGCCCACACTTGGGTACATGAATGTAGGAGGAAGCAATCGTGGTACATGAGTTACCTCGGCCTTTGTTTTTCCACCCTTTTTCATATGCCTTTTGCCTTTGATTGATTTTTCTTCATAACTGCTCGGGGCTCCACGGGATGAGAACATGATGTGTAGGGTATAACAGTGGATACCCCCCTAAGGTGGGGCAGTTCATTGCCCACTAGGGATTGGGACAGTCATGGGTTCCTTAATGATAAAGGGGGATCATATAGGGTCCATAGGAACTAGTGTGATGGCCATAGATAAGGGGTAGGGCTCATGTTTGCCTTTTGCCCACGCACTAAATCTATATGACCTGTCCATCTTTTGCATTTTATGGTACATTTAGTGTTTAAAGTGGCCAAATTATTCTTTTTCCTTTTCTTTTAGGTCCACCAACCTCTGGGGCATCGTTCCAGGCCCGACCCAAGGTGTGGACAAGGGGAGGGGGAGACTAAATCCATGTGGACCCAGTGGACAAATGCGGACCCAAATGGGAAAAATGATGAAGGGAGTTGTAACGAGTGGAGTGTTGATTTGGGGTAGCATCGGATGTGCTCTAGCCACGAAATTTGGTGGAAAGGTTGGGGCACATGAGATCTCCAATAACCAGAAAGGGTTTGGGCAGATTCTAAACAGATCAAGAGATATTAAAATAATTAATATTTTTAATGGAGTCCCTAAGTCTAAACTTAGGGAAAATAAAATATTAATGTGTATTAATATGAATCTGTGTTAGAGTGGTCCAAAAGACATGGATCGAGCCAGATCTAATCTTAGCCGTTGATTAGGGAGTTAATCTTGGCCGTTGATATGTCAACATGAAAAGTATAAGAGGAGGCTTGAGGGTCACTTGGAGAACAGATCAGAGTGATCAGTCATTCTATTCTCTAGAGCGGGGTTTGCTAAGAGAGATAGAATCAGTGATCGCGAGAGCAACTGAGGCGCATTGAGTACAGAGAGGCAGAGATGTAGAGATAGTGTCAGGTTAGCAGCAGAGCAACCAGAGAGAGAGACGCAGGAGAAGCCAGTGCTCACGCAAGGCCACACAAAGGCAGCTAAGTGTTGCACAGAGCACCAGAGGGGCCAGCGTAGCTGACGCAGAGGCTCAGAGAGCTGCTGCAGGACCTCTTGGGGCTGTCGCAGGCCAAGATAGGCTGATGCAGTGCCAACGTTGGACTAGGAAAGGCTGACGCAGTCCAGATTGGGCAGACGCTGGGGTTTCTGGGGCAGATTGGTGCTGAGTAGCTGCTGGAAGGATTATCCGGGGTTTCAACCAGTAGATCTGTCAGAAACCGAGAGGTATTACTGCTAAGAAAATTCTTTGTTGGGTAGGCCAGTTTCGGCACCCAGATTGTACTCTGATATTGCTTAATAAGAAAACCCTCAGATAGCTGCACCAATTTTCCCGCATTAGGTTTTTCTGGGGACATTAGTACAAAAATAATGGTGTCATCTGGTGTGTTTGTTCTTGTTTCTTTTAGTTGCTGATCTGTAATATGTTGAGCATGCATTAGTGTTTATTTTTAGTGTTTACATTGTAAATAACTTGTTAAGGAAGATAACAAGTAGGTAAGAATAAATCAGACAAAGTGCATGGAGGGTTTCTAACTAAGTAAACTTAGAAATTTCAACATGGTATCAGACCGTGATTGCAGATCACATGAAGACTAAAAGACATCAGTGGAGCGGAGCAATAGCAGCAGAAAACAACTATCCCGAGGTGATAGAAGTTGTTTCTAGCAACACAGAAGCTAAAGAGTGTGACGCAGAGCCAGCTAGGACAACGGAAAGGAAGCAGGGAGCTGCGCAGAGCCCCAGAAAGGCCAGCGTTGCTGATGTAGAGGGCCAGAGGGCTGATGCAGGGTAACCCATGTCTGACACAGACCCATTTGGGGTGACGCAGAGCCATCGTGAGGTAGAGAGGGGCTGAGGCAGTTCACAGAGAGGCAGTTGCTGGGGTCTAGAAGGCTGCAGGAATATTGCAGAGTGGAGCTGGTGAGGTACTGTAGTCAGAATAGTCCCTGACAGAGCAGGGCCTGAGGAGTTGTTACTGAGGGTTTCTAGCCGAGGAACCTGGATCAGAAGTGCAGCTGCACAAGTCAATCAGAGTAGGGGGCATCTTGACAAGCGGCAGAAGGATTTCCAGGAGGGAAATCAGGACTCAGAGGGAGTCCAGAAGAGAACTTCCAGACAGGAAGTAGAGACTCAGAGGAGTCGAACAGAGAACTTCCACGCGGGAAGTAGAGGAGCATCATGGCACTACACAGGGTAAGAGACCAGGATAGACTAGATGGAGCATCGAACTTCACAGTTTGGAAGGCCAGAATCTTATCAGTGCTTGACAGGAATTGTGTCAAGAACTTCGCCTTGAAGGTAATAGATGTCCCTATCGACCCCAATGATAATGACAGGTACGAAGAGGCGATGGTGAGGGCCAATTGCATTATCCTTGACGGGGTCAAGGATCATGTGGTACCACATATAGCTAAGAAGGAAACGACATTTGAGATGTGGGAGGCTCTCAAGAAGCTGTATCAGCATACTTCTATGCAGAGAAGAATGCTGCTTGAGAATCAGATGAGGTTGTATCAGATGAAGGGACAATCGATTGACACCTTCCTCGGAGGACTGAATGAGATCCGAGATCAGTTGACTGCTATAGGGGCAACACCGGACCAGGAGCTAATGGTGAGGACAACCCTGAATGCTGTCTCAGAAGACTGGGAAGTGTTTGCCCAGAGTATACTGGGCAGAGGAACACTTACACCTTGGGACGAGATGTGGGCAGCTCTTCGCCAGGAAGAGATGAGACGACAGTCGAAGACAGGTAGTAGCAACAAGGGGATCAATGTCAAGCAGGAGGAGGAAGATGTGGCCCTAGCATCCGAGGGAAAGCAGGAAAAGCAGAAGAAGAAAGATCTCTCCATGATCAAGTGCTTCCACTGTGGGGAGCTGGGTCATGCGACCTAGTGTCCAAGGAAGAAGAGTAAGGGAGAGTCTTCCGAGACTAAGGCAACGCCAGCACGTGCAGAAAAGGAAGTGGAGACAGACGATGACTGTGCCATGAGTGCACATGCGCCACTTGAGAGGAAGTGGGGCGACATCGAGCTATAGTCAGGTGGACTACAGGGGATGAGGGGCAAGATCCTTGAGTTACCCAGCCTCTTGGATTAGACCTTGCTATGGGAGCCCCGACGAGGAGTAGCAGGACTGGCTAATGTGGGTAGAGACAATGCGAATGGAGCGATAGAGAGAGCTACAATGCAAGAGTCCCGAGGCAGTGCAGAGCTAGCAGGTTGCAGTAGTGTGAGAGGCACAGGAGTGTTCCACCTGTGTAGGAAGGCACAGAGAGGTGTGCAACAATGCGAGATGTAGGGAGTTGTTGCAGTAGCGCAGAGGTCAGAGAGGGAGCACTTGTCAGCGGCAGAGAGATCTTCAGCATCAGTGGGTGTTTCTAGCCCAACAGGGAGGTCAGTTGGGAGATTAGTTACTTACTTCTCAGTAACTGAGTTGCAGTGCAACAGTGGGCATCACGATGTAGCATGATGAGAGGAGGTGCAGTGCTGGGAGAAATGACTAGCAGCAGCACGGATGCAAAGGGAGTTGTCGTACAGATGTAGCAGTGGCAGTGGCAGAACCATGGGCAGTAGTACAGGATGCAGCAGTGAAGAGGACGTTGGGCAGGAAGGCCTAGCATCAGCACATGTACCGATGCCTGATGATCAGAGTAATACTCGGTGAGGAGTATTGTTAGAACATAATCCTCGCTAAGAAGGAGTGTTGATTTGGGGTAGCATTGGATGTGCTCTAGCCACAAAATTTGGTGGAAAGGTTGGGGCACATGAGATCTCCAATACCCAGAAAGGGTTTGGGCAGATTCTAAACAGATTAGGAGATATTAAAATAATTAATATTTTTAATGGAGTCCCTAAGTCTAAACTTAGGGAAAATAAAATATTAATGTGTATTAATATGAAT
The DNA here is from genome assembly GCA_031772625.1 of Pinus tabuliformis. Taxonomy (NCBI): domain Eukaryota; kingdom Viridiplantae; phylum Streptophyta; class Pinopsida; order Pinales; family Pinaceae; genus Pinus; species Pinus tabuliformis. The sequence continues at coordinate 272,825,920 of CM062807.1, forward strand.
CTGTGTTAGAGTAGTCCAAAAGACATGGATCAAGCCAGATCTAATCTTAGCCGTTGATTAGGGACTTAATCTCGGCCGTTGATATGTCAGCAGGAAGAGTATAAGAGGAGGCTTGAGGGTCACTTGGAGAACAGACCAGAGTGATCAGTTATTCTATTCTTTAGAGCAGGGTTTGCTAAGAGAGATAGAATCAGTGATTGGGAGAGCAGCTGAGGGGCATTGAGTACAGAGAGATAGAGAGGCAAAGACAGTGCTGGGTTAGTAGTAGAGTAGCTAGAGAGAGAGACACAGGAGCAGCCAGTGCTTTCGCAAGGCCACGCAAAGGCAGCTAAGTGTTGCGCAGAGCACCAGAGGGCCCAGCGTAGTTGACGTGGAGGCTCAGAGAGCTGACGCAGGACCTCCTGGGGCTGACGCAAGCCAAGATAGGCTGACACAGTGCCAGCGTTGGGCTAGGAGAGGCTAACGCAATCCTGATTGGGTAGATGTTGGGGTTTCTAGGGCAGAATGGTGTTGAGTAGCTGTCGGAAGGATTATCCGGGGTTTCAACCAGTAGACTTGTTAGAAACCGAGAGGTATTACTGCTAAGGAAATTCTCTGTTGGGTAGGCCAGCTGTAATATCCCTTATCAGGGATATCCCTCAAACACAAGCAAACTCCAACCAGAGATGGACTGGGGGGGCGTTTACCAGATATGTCGCCTCTGAAAGAGGACGAGGTTTGGAGGCTACCTGGCCCTTTCCAGACTCTGTCTAATAGTATAGGAGAATAACACACAAGTGGTATAGTAGCTGGGGAGCTCAAAGAGATAAAAAAAATAACAGTAGTGCAACATATAATAATGTATACATGGAATATAAGCAGATACTCGAGAAATGCTAAGCCATTTTATTATACTGAGTAATGGAAAGAGTACAAGAGGTGATCAGAAAGATAGCACCTTGACTTGCACAAGGCAAGTGAAGAAATACACTCAGAATGGTAAAGAAATGGCCTCTCTCTGAACTGCGTCCAAGCTGCCGGAGAACTGCTGTGCTGCTGCTACTGCTGGAATCAAGTGAGGATTTGGGGCTGTTCCCCCCCCATAAAATGTTGAACTCTGGAATCAGCCTCTGCTCAATAAACCCAGAAAAGCCCAGAAAGTTTTTCTAAAATAGCTGACCCCTGAAAATCACCCCTTGAGGATCTATGCTATCCCTCAAGGCTTTGCGTTGCCCCTGAAGAGAATCCGCCAAAACTCCATTCGAGACTCTGCCAAAATCCTCCAATATGCAAGGGCTGATCCCTTGCTCAATCTCCAAGCTCAAATCCTCCACATAAATCCGGAGCTCCTACCAAAAGAGACTGCGTCCTCCCCTCTCAAGACTGTGCAGTCATCAAAATGCTCAGTTCCTCCTCAACTCCAGAGATCACTCCTTCTGCAAAATACTGATGAAACTACCCTGCCCGAGCAAGAACTCGAAGTCCACCGGGGCTAAGGGTGAGATCTCCGAATGGAGACACTCGATGCACTAAACAGTGCTGCAGACAGGCTAAATAGCCAGCGTGCTCTAAGTCGAAGTGACTAGCTCAAATGCAACATAATCCAATGCCCAAATGAGGAGGCTCCTCTCTCCTTTATAGCATTGGCCTCTCTCAAAACCCTAAGGCCCACCTCCTCCAACGTAGCCTCTCTCTTGCCACGTGCTCCTTCTCCATCTGCGCAGTCCCTCCAAGTGTCTACGTGGGCCCCCTTCTCTACGTGGTCCTTTGGCCCCCTTGGCTCCCCTTTTAAGTTACAACGTTGTGCTACTAGGGAGTGACTTTATTCAAAAAGTGAGTTATGTCCCCCTTTCCTCACCTTTTTATTTATAAATAACTATAGAAGGCAAAATTGAGCAAAATCGAATATTCCAATTAGCCATGGCTAATTAGGAATATTACAGTCTCCCCCGGCAAAATGTTGCTTGTCCTCAAGCAATTGAAGTGATGGATGCTGCAAAATTTTCTCACTCTCCCAAGTGGCATCCTCATCTGGTAAATTCTTCCACCTCACCAAGAATTCTCGGACCGTTCTGCTTCGCAGCTGCCTCTCCTTGGTATCAATAATAGCCTCTGGCTGCAACACCAAATGCCCCTCATCATCCGTGGGTGGTAGCTCATCTGTCACTGTCACCTGCTGCCCCAATGCCTTCTTTAGGCATGATACATGAAAAACGTTATGAATCTCGCTGCCTTGGAGCAGCTCCAATTCATACATACACAACCTATCCAATCCTGCGTATCACCCTGTATGGTCCATAAAAGCAGGGTTTGAGCTTCTCAGCTCCCTTCTGCTTCAGTGATGACTGTCGGTATGGCTGTAATCATAGGTAGACCAAGTCCCCTACCTCAAACTGTCTCTCCACCCGACCCCTGTCAGCATACAGCTTCTTCTAGTTCTGCGCTGTAGCCATATTATCCTTGAGAGCTCGGAGGATATCCTGACTCTCTTGGATCCAAATCTTGGCTCTCGGAGCCTTGCTAGCACCAAACATCACGTCAGCAAAAGATAAAGGATGATATCCATACAAAGCATAAAATGGTGACATACCAATGGACATGTGATGTGTAGTGTTGTAGCAGTACTCCCCCAGATGCAGCCACTTCAGCCATGCTCGCTGCTGCTCACGACATAGTTACGTAAGTAGCCCTCCAGCCACTTGTTAACTATCTCTGTTTGCCCGTCCGTCTGTGGGTGATAACTGGTACTTGGTGTCAACTCTGTCCCCACCAACCGGAAAAGCTCCTGCCAAAACTCGCCCATGAAACGGCTGTCCCTGTCAATGATGATGGTCTTAGGAAGACCATGTAGCCTGAAGACCTCTCTGAAGAACAACTCGGCCACCTGCGCTGCTGTGTAGTGTGCGGATATGGCGAAAAAATGTGCGTACTTTGTTAGTGAATCAACGATGACAAAGATACAATCCTTGCTTTGCACCAGGGGCAACCCTGTGATGAAGTCCATCGAAATACACTCTCATTTCCCCTCCGGAATGGGGAGAGGCTGCAATAATCCTGCGGGATGGCTCATCTCCCCCTTGTTCCTTTGGCAAATATCGCACTCTCGGATATGCTGGAGTACGTCCTCCTTGAGGCCCTTCCATGAGAACCTCTCTCTAATGGCCCTGTAGGTTTTGGTAAACCCCTGATGGCCGGCCAATGGTGAATCATGTGATGCCTGAAGTATCTTCTTCTTGAGCTGAGATCCCTTAGTCAAGAAGATTCGGTCCCTATAGTAGATGATCTCATCGACTACCCTGTACCTGTCATCCACCACCTGCCCATCCAGAACCTCACATGCAAATCTGTCCTTGGAGTACTCTACTAAGAGTCGAGCCCTCCAGTCTGTGTCCAAGCTCATAAGAGACAACGTGGCTGGTCTATGTGAAAGGGCATCTGCTACCACGTTGTTCATACCCTTGACATAATGTCAAAGTCATACGCTTGGATCTTACTGATCCACTTCTGCTGCCTCTCCTGTAGCTGTTCCTGCTCCAAAAAGAACCTGAGGTTATTGTGATCAGTCCTCACCCTGAACCTGTTACCCACTAAATACTGCCAGAATTTGGCCAATGCATGCATAATGGCCAGCATCTCCTTGTCGTATATAGAATACAACCTCTCATGCAGAAGGAGCTTCCGACTCTGAAAGGCTATAGGGTGACCTCCCTGCATCAACTCTGCGCCGATCCCCTCTCCCAACGCATCACACTCCAAAACAAATGGCTGCGAAAATCCGGCAATGCAAGCACTGGGCAGCTACTCATAACCTCCTTGAGCCTGTCAAAGGCTCGCTGCGCTGTATCCGACCAACTGAATGCCCCCTTCCTTGTCAGATCTGTCAGGGGTGCAGCGAGCTGTGAGAAACTCTTGATGAACTTCCGGTAGTAAGTACAAATGCCAATGAATCCCCGAAGTTCTGTCACGTTCCTCGGCTCCAGCCAATCTTTGATGGCCCTGATCTTCTCCTCATGGACTCTCACTCCATCCACCTCTATGATGTGTCCCAAGTACAACATCTCCATCAACCCAAACTCACACTTGGAGAGCTTGGCATAGAACTGCTGCTCCAAGATGCGCAACACTGTCTCAATGTGCTGGAGATGCTCCTCCCAAGTCCTGCTATAAATGAGAATATCATCAAAGAACACAAACACAAACTTCCTTAAGTGACTGTGGAAGATGTGATTCATGCAGGACTGGAATGTAGCTGGGGCGTTGGTTAGCCCAAAGGGCATCACCAAAAACTCAAAGTGCCCATAGTGACACCTGAAGGCGGTCTTGGGAATGTCCTGCTCCCTCACGCGAATCTGATGGTACCCAGATCTCAAATCAATCTTTGAGAAGAACTGTGCTCCTCTCAACTCATCCATCAACTCATCGATCCTGGGTATGGGGTACCTATTCTTCAGGGTCTTCTTGTTCAGGGCCTTGTAATCAATGCACATCCTCAATGTGCCGTCCTTCTTCTTCACCAACACCATGGAAGAAGCAAAAGGACTTGTGCTCGGACGAATGTGTCCAAGAGCCAGCGACTCCTGAATGGCCTGCTCAATCTCATCTCGATAGGCCTTGGGATGCCTATAGGGGGTAGTAATCACTGCCTATATCCCCTGCTCAAGCTCAATGGTGTGCTCAAACCCCCGGTCCGGTGGCTGTCGCGGCGGAATCTCCCCAAACATTGTGGCATACTGGTCAAGGATGGACTGTATCTCTGGGTGCACCGTCTGCCCTGTAGTCCTTGCCTCTGATGCACGCAGCTCCACTGCCCACTCTATGTCTCCCTTCCGGAAGACTGCCTCCATCCGATGAGCCGAAACAGTGTGGGGCGGATATGTGTGCTGTCCCCGTATCTTCTCATGCCTCCCTGTCTTCTCATCATCCCACTCCATCTTTAGGGCCTTCCAATTTGTCGTGACCTTCCCTAGAGTCATAAGCCACTGAACACGCAGTATCATGTTGGTGTTCGGAATATTGACCATGAAAAAGTGGTCAGTCAGTGTGTAGGTGCCCATCGTCACTGATAACTTTGGGACATAACGAGCACACAGCATGGTCTGATCTCCTAGGACCAAAACGCAAAATCCATTGAAGCTCTTTGTCTGTATACTTCTCCGCTCAACCATCTGTGCATTGATGAAGTTGTGGGTTGCCCCACTGTCAACCAAAACTGGTACTTGCTGGCCATGTACTGTCCCCCGTACGCGCAGCGTCAAATACTTGGGAACTCCTCGCAACGCTGCAAGGGCCCCTCTGGTAGGTGCAAAAGCTGCACCACCTGCTGGTGGTGGTGGAGGTGGAAAAGGATCCTGCGCGACATGACTATCTCCTGCCTCCACATCATCCTCCTCATCCTCTTCCTCGCTGCTCTCGGAGAAGACCTCAATAAAATGTGCTTTGCCAGCAGCACATCTTTGTCCTGGTGCCCACGGCTCCTGACAGGTAAAGCACAACCGCTTTTTCTTTAGCTCCCACCTGGCATCATCATCAATCTGTGCTCGTCTTGGATTCCCCTTTGGAGGCGGAATCTTCACATCCTTCCCCTTAGGCTGGAAAGCCTGTCTCTGGGAGTGAGATGTCTGGGTCCTGGGTAAGGCATCCTGTAAGTCCCGGGTCCTGCTAATAGCATCCTGGAGTGTGGCTGGTCTAGTGGATCTGACTAGACCCCGAAGTGGCTCTGCTAACCCCTCAACAAACATGTAGATCCTCCGTGCCGCGGATAGATCTGGCACCATCACTGAAACCCTCAAGAAGTCTGCAATGTAGGTCTCTGGGTTCCCGGTCTGTTTGAGCCTCGTCAGCTCAACAAAGTGCTGTTCCGGATCCCTCCGGTCAAACCTCTCTATCAATCTCTTGGTGAACTCGGCATATGTCGTCACTGTGGAGTGTCCGAGTGTAACCATCCCATGGAACCACCAGTCCTGGGCCTCACCATCCAAATGTAATGTCGCCACCTTGATGGCCTCTGTCTTCGACATCTGGTTAAGCTGGAAATAGATGTCCAGCTTCTCCACCCAAGACTTTGCCGAATTGTTTGATGAGCCATCAAACGTAGGCAAGTGGAATCTACTAGCTGTGCGGTGGGTGTTTCCACCATGATAATGCCGGTATCCTCTGTGATTGTCGCTTGGTCTACTATCCTGCTGGAGCTGAACAAAGTCTCTGAACGAGAGAGCATCCCTGAACTCCTACCCATAGGCCTAGTACTCTGCAAAATAAGCGCCCATATGACCGGGCTCTGCCTCCTGCTGGGCTCCGGCGCCCGTGGCTGCTCCTAGGAAAATGGGCATGGTAGAGCGTGTAGGGGCATGTGAAGCCATCCGCTGAGTAATATGACGTTGAGTGGCACCCTGCTCCGGTAAATGGTGGGATGTACTCTATCCATCACCAACCTGGAAAACCTGTGGGTTCTCACGCTGTCTAGCCTCCACCGCCGTGAATCTCTGTCCCATCACCTCGATCTGCCTCGACAGATCCTGCACTGATTTGAGGAGCATGTCCGCAAATCTCTTCTCGTCATCATCTGCCATCGGATCCTCTCGCTCTGCGTCCACCACAGGCTCCTCTTGTTCTGTGTTCACGACAGGCTCCTGTTCTGTGTCCACCACCCGAACATAGTCTCCCTCTCCGTAGGTGTTCTCCAACTTACGCTCAATATCTCTCTATTTCCTACCTCTGTAACAGATGTAGGGCTTCTCCCTCGGTGTCATAGACTGCTAGCTCCACAGGCTGAGCCAGATCTATGCTCTGATACCACTGTAATATCCCTTATCAGGGGTATCCTTCAAACACAAGCAAACTGCAACCAGAGATGGACTGGGAGGGTGTTTACCAGATATGTCGCCTTTGAAAGAGGACGAGATCTGGAGGCTAGCTAGCCCTTTCCAGACTCTGTCTAAGAGTATAGGAGAATAACACACAAGTGGTATAGTAGCTGGGGAGCTCAAAGAGACAAAAAAAAATAACAGTAGTGAAACATATAATAATGTATACATGGAATATAAGCAGATACTCGAGAAATGTAGAGAGAAATGCTAAGCCATTTTATTATACTGAATAATGGAAAGAGTACAAAAGGTGATCATAAAGATAGCACCTCGACTTGCACAAGGCAAGTGAAGAAATACACAGAATGGTAAGGAAATGGCCTCTCTTTGAACTGCGTCAAAGCTGCCGGAGAACTGCTGTGCTGCTGCTACTACTGGAATCAAGTGAGGATTTGAGGCTGTTCTCCCCTCAGAAAATGTTGAAACTCTGGAATCAGTCTCAGCTCAATAAACCCAGAAAAACCCAGAAAGCTTTTCTAAAATAACTGACTCCTGAAAATCACCCCCTTGAGGATCTACGCTATCCCTCAAGGCTTTGTGCTGCCCTTGAAGAGAATCCTCCAAAACTCCACCCGAGACTCTGCTAAAATCCTCCAATATGCAAGGGCTGATCCCTTGTTCAATTTCCAAGCTCAAATCCTCCACATAAACCCAATTTGGAGCTCCTACCAAAAGAGACTGCGTCCTCTCCTCTCAAGACTACGCAGTCATCAAAATGCTCAGTTCCTCCTCAACTCCAGAGATCCCTCCTCCTGCAAAATACTGATGAAACTACCTTGCTCGAGCAGGCACTCGAAGTCCCTCGGGGCTAAGGGTGAGATCTTCGAACGGAGGCACTCGATGCACTAAACAGTGCTGCAGACAGGCTAAACAGCCAGTGTGCTCTAAGTCGAAGTGACTAGCTCAAATGCAACATAATCCAATGCCCAAATGAGGAGGCTCCTCTCTCCTTTATAGCGTTGGCCTCTCTGAAAACCCTAAGGCCCACCTCCTCTAATGTAGCCTCTCTCTTGCCACGTGCTCCTTCTTCATCTGCACAGTCCCTCCAAGTGTCTACGTGGGACCCCTTCTCTACGTGGTCCTTTGGCCCCCTTGGCTCCCCTTCTCAGTTACAACGTTGTGCTACTAGGGAGTGACTTTATTCAAAAAGTGAGTTATGTCCCCCTTTCCTCACCTTTTTATTTATAAATAACTATAGAAGGCAAAATTGAGCAAAATCGAATATTCCAATTACGCATGGTTAATTAGGAATATTACACTAGTTTCGGCACCCAGATTGTACTATGATATTGTTAAGTTATGGTATGTTCTATGCTTATAACAGTTTACTTCTTTTTCTTATTATATTCCACCGATTAGCAATCACATGTACATAAAGTAAAGTGCAGATAGAACATTAAACGATCGACAGAAAACAAGCCAAGACAAGAGACACAAGATGTGGCGGCTAGCCAGGGACAAACCCCACAATGTGTGGGGAAACCCTTTGATCAAATCTTCTTTTATCTTCAATAATTCAGTAGAGAGAAATAGTACAATAAATCTGATTCATATCAACAGTAGCAAACCCTAGATCAGCAGCATCAGCATTAGCGGCTTCATTATCAAACTAGGGCAGACCATATCTCACAAACCGACCGTCGGATTGACTTCATTCCACCACCAAAAGTTTCGGCTTCCAAAGGAGGTTCAGATGAACCTACAGCGCAGTTCAGATGAGGAGATCTTCTAGGCCACGCAAGTCAATCTTTACTTCTGCAGTTGCAGCTTCAGTTTCAGCAGTTTCGGCTTCAAACTAGGGCAGTCGATATCTTGCAAACCGTTCGTCGGATTGACTTCATTCCACCACCAAAAGTTGCGGCTTTCAAAGGAGGTTCAGATGAACCTACAACGCAGTTCCAAAGAGGAGATCTTCTAGGCCACGCAAGTCAATCTTTACTTCTGCAGTTGCAGCTTCAGTTTCAGCAGTTTCCAGCTTCAAACTAGGGCAGTCGATATCTTGCAAACCGTTCATCAGATTGACTTCATTCCACCACCAAAAGTTGCGGCTTTCAGAGGAGGTTCAGATGAATCTACAGTGCAGTTCCAAAGAGGAGATCTTCTAGGCCACGCAAGTCAATCTTTACTTCTGCAGTTGCAGCTTCAAATTCAACAGCTTCCGGTTTCACATGTGTGAGAGAGAGAGACCCATTTCAGCGCAGTAGAGAAGAGACTCATATCTGCGCAGTAGAGAGAGATGTGATGAGATGAGTGAGTCTAAATGAGGAAAAGTCCTCTTATATTTATACACAACGTTGGTGGGTGAATAGATGCGACTGTTGGGCTTCTGAGCCTACATGAGTTGTAGGTCGGCTTGATAATAATTCCATAATCAAAATAAATTCATATCTCCATGAATACTTATCGGGATCGGATGATCTTTATATCAATCCTACACCTCTCGACGAGAGGAATCTAATAAAAATATTATCAGCCATGAATAAGATGACCCACATGAAGTTTTGCCCTGGTTGCCAATTTTAACACTCCCTCTCAACCATGGAGAACTTCATCTGCAATCTGTCTATCGGTCGTTACTATTCATCCATCAAATGCACTGCCTTGTACAGCCTGACGCTTGCCCTGCTCTGCTCTATTTTGCCTGTTCTGCTTTGTCTTGTTCTGCCCTGCACTGATCTGTATTGTTTTGTTCTGTTCTGCGCTGCTCTTGCATTGTTCTGTTCTACTCTGCTTTTGTCCGAATTATGAAGAAGAAGAAATGATCGAGGATGTATCATACTGACTCAAAGTCAGTCTCAGAGTATGTACCACTGGTCCCAGACGAGTCTCAACCAACCCAAAGTCAGCGTCATAGTGAGTACAACTCCAATGGTCCCAGACCAATATCACCCTCCACTGACTCAAAGTCAGTCTCAGAGTATGTACCACTGATCCCAGACCAGTCTCAACCGACCCGAAGTCAGCGTCATAGTATGGTACAACTCCTACCACTGGTCCCAGACCAGTATCATTGATCCCAGATCAATGGAGGTCATCCTAGCGTAGGGAGTACGGTAGTTACAACGATGCGTCCATCGGTACTACTATGGTCCCTAACTTCATTTCCCTGCTCATTGATCAGATGAGAGGTACTTCCCATGAGTCCCAGACTGCATGGGTAGGATGCCTCGACAGGAGAACTAATCAATCCTGTCCTCACAGGAGAACACATCAATCCTGCTACAATTGCCATGGAGAACACATCAATCCAGGCCTCACAAGAGAACACATCAATCCTGCTACAATCGCCATGGAGAACACATCAATCTAGGCCTCACAGGAGAACACATCAATCTTGCTACAATCGCCATGGAGAACACATCAATCCAGGCTGCCATGGAGAACACATCAATCCAGGCCTCACAGGAGAACTAATCATCCTGCTACACAGGGGAGCGAATCATCCTGTTCCACAAGAGAGCGAATCATCTTGTCCCACAAGAGAGCGAATCATCTTGTTTCAGTGTGCACCACCAGGGGAGGGTGAGTCACCCTGTGGTCATATGTTGCTCCAGTAGGAACCGCAAGCCCTTAGAGCTCCCAGAGCTCAATGTATGCAACATGCAGGACCCTTGTACAAGGGTTTCTTGCCGACTCCAAGTCGTTTGGGAAAATCACAGATTAGATCTTTCCTCAGGGCTTTGACAAGGTGTATCAACCTGTACATCATCTTAATGTGATCGAGCTTCCTTGCTCACCAACTTACCATATCCCAGATGATGTCTATCTGCTGGAGCAATCGACGAATACGGGATTCCTCAATAATCGAATCCCACCTCTGGTTGTTACAGAGAATCACAGTGGTATCCAATGTAAATCCAAACAGCTCACTGAAGAGCTTTCACAACCAGACTGCCTCACACGAGGTCATGCTAGCAGCAATATATTCTGCTTCGGCGGTGCTCAAAGCCACTGACTTCTGCTTCCTGCTCATCCAGGATATCGAAGCAGATCCCAAGGTGAAACAGCACCCGGAAGTGCTCTTATGGTCCACCACACTGCCTGCCCAATCAACATCAGTATATCCAAGTAGTCTTATATCTCCGGCAGTGTATCTTAACCCATTGTACCACAAAGATATCTCATAAGATTCTTGTCATCAATCCAGTGAGGCTCAACCAAATATGAGCTCACAATGCTAACCGCAAAACATATGTTCGGACAGAGGTTCACCAAGAACATCAATGTGAATGAGTTTTTGAAACTCAGAGGCGTTTCCCAAGTCTGGTCCGACATCACTACCATATAACTTCTAAAAGTTAAGATCCTCGAGGTAGTCACAGGCTTGGAGTCCATCATACCGAATCTTTCCAATATATTTACCACATTTTCCTTGAGATAGGAAAATTTCCCTTGGCTTCTGCCACACTTCAAGTCCTTGGTCCTTCATTTCAAATTCAGAAGCCATCTCCCTCTTACATTTGTGAATGAGAGGGTTTGCACCTGTTAGAAAGAGGTCATCCACATACAACACCAGTATGAGAAGCTTGTCATCTTCAACCTTAAAGTAAAGGTTAGGATCAGCTTCACTCCTAGTGAATCCCAGCTTCATCAAGTAGCTATCGATCCTCTCATACCATGCTCGGGGTGCTTGCTTCAGCCCATAGAGAGCCTTCTTCAACCTGCATACATGAGATTTTCAATCATAAATCTCAAATCCTTCAGGTTGCTCCACATAGACCTCTTCTTTGATAGAACCATGCAAGAACGTGGTCTTAACATCCATCTGATGTAGGTTCCATCCTTGTGAAGCCACAAGGGCTATGATCAAGCGGATGGTCGTATATCTGGCAACAGGTGCAAATATCATAGTCTATACCTCCCTTCTAGGATAAACCACGAGCAACAAAATGAACCTTATACTTTTCCATACTTCCATTTGCTGCATGCTTTATCTTGTAAAGCCATTTTGAAGTAACAATTGTCTTGTCCAGGGTCTGGGAACTACTTCCCAGACATCATTCTCCATAATAGACTCATATTCTATGGTCATAGCATCCTTCCATAGTTAATGCTTGATGACATCTGAGAATGATGAAGGTTCATTTTGTATGATCGTGCTCATGATGGTCAGGTATCCCTGATACCTGTTAAGTTTCTTACTTTCACGAAAGGTTCCTCGGGGTGCAGCATGTCCTTCAGCATCATCAAGTAACCCCTTAAGCCATGAAGGCCTCTTCCTAGAAGAGGAAGGCTCATATGGAGGAGGATCAATCGGATCCATGGGTTCTTCTACATCAGGCATTGATTCATCATCCTTTTCTTTTGGTTCCCTGGTGTCGGCTTCTTGAGAGCTCCTCAAAGTCGGAAGATTGATCACCTTGCTGAGAGCCATATCTTCGTCAAAGGCGACATCATGACTAATTATGACTTCCCTTTGACCGGCTACATAGATTCTATAGCCTTTAGTATTTTCACCATAGCCCACGAAAAGTCCCTTCTTTCCAGATGCTCCCAATTTATTTCTTTTCTCTTTCGGCACATGAAAGTATATAGGGCTTCCAAAAATTTTAAAATGAGAAACATCAGGTTTCTTACCGGTGAATTTTTCTTCAGGAGTCTTGGAACCCAATGCTTGATGAGGGCATCGATTTTGTACATATACGGCAGTGTTTGCAGCTTCTGCCCATAGAAACTTAGGAAGACTTTGATCATGTAGCATGGCCCGGACAGCTTCCATAATTGAGCGGTTCTTCCTTTCTGCCACACCATTTTGTTCAGGAGTATATGGTGTAGTAGTCTCCCTCTTAATGCCAATCTCAGGTATGCCTGAGTAAACCAGTTGTAATATATTGAAGGTCTTGCTTTGGCTTGAGGGGAATGGTCCCCTTTTTGAGCTTTCCTTTGGCACATCCCGGACATACACCTTCTTTCTCTACTTGGAATTCGGGCATCCCTGTTACCATCTGTCTTACATCGGGTAGAGCTTTGTAATGAAGGTGGGCAAACCTCCGATGCCAAAGTTCGGACTAAAGAGTTGTGTCACAAGACATGACACCTAGCAGACTTCCATCGACCTGATATGATGAATCAACACTAAACCCAAGAGTAAAGGCATCTTTAACATTATTTTTCCATATACATACCTTGCCATTGCTGAAGGTTACCTTGTAGCCTCTGTCTTCCATTGCCAAGGTGGACACTAGGTTCTTAGAATTTCTAGCCTTCTTGAATGCTTGTCCTCTTCCTTGATTCCCAGCTCTCCTCTTACCTTGCTGTTGAATTTTTCATTCCTTTGATTGCCATTAGAGGGATTTCGAGTTGCACCACTGCATACTGTACAATGCTTCTCTAATCATGATTATCATCATGCTGCCCATGTCCATGATTTTATCCATCATAATGCTGCTCAAACTAGTGTGCATCATCATCATGCTATCCTATATGTCCATGATCTCTTGTTGCCCTTTATGTCCATGATCTCATTCATCATGATGCTCATGATCTCATACATAGTGACTTGCTTTATTGCAAATGAAACATCGTCATTTTCTTCTAGCCTTAGGTCCAGCCTTTCCTTTTGATTTAATCCTGGAATTATTTCTTTTCTTTGCATGAGAAGAAAAGGTAGCAGGAGGACCTTTAGGCATGGGCATTTCTTGCACTTCTTCCCTTGTTTCTTCTTGAATGCATCTAGCCATTAATTCCTCGAAACCAGGAATTACATTATAGTTCAGAAGAGTAGTCCTGAACACATACCATTCAGATGGTAATCCTCCGAGAGTTGTGAGTGCCATTTCTCTGTCAGTAATGGTTTCCCCAATAGATAGGAGATCGTTCTTGATCTCGGTGATTCTTAAGAAGTATGCTTGCATACTTTCATCTTTACCCTTCTTGATTTCCCTCAACTTATTTCTAAGAAACAAAACTTGATTTGCATCATTAACTTTAAATAAACTCACCAGTCTGTCGTATATTTCCTTGGAGGTGTCTAGATCAGAGATGTAGGCCACCAAGCGCTTGTCGATAGAGTCCCGGATGATCTTCTTTGTTTTGACTTCTCCATTTTTCAATTTGTTCCAGGCAACAGCAGATGCATTTGATGAAGGCTCAACAATATTGCCTCTTACATGGTCCAGCACTCCTTGATCTTCAAGGGTTAGATCGATAGACATCTTCCATCCGTGATAGTCAGCATTCTCACGGAGCTTGTCTTCGGCAGGAAAGAGTGTTGAGGACCCCATAGTTCTTTTATGATAGCCTTGCCAATCTTCTCTTCAATGATTGCTCTTGCTCTTGCTCGGGCTTTGTCTTCACCTCAGCTCTGATACCATGTTAAGTTATGGTATGTTCTATGCTTATAACAGTTTACTTCTTTTTCTTATTATATTCCACCGATTAGCAATCACATGTACATAAAGTAAAGTGCAGATAGAACATTAAACGATCGACAGAAAACAAGCCAAGACAAGAGACACAAGATGTGGCGGCTAGCCAGGGACAAACCCCACAATGTGTGGGGAAACCCTTTGATCAAATCTTCTTTTATCTTCAATAATTCAGCAGAGAGAAATAGTACAATAAATCTGATTCATATCAGCAGTAGCAAACCCTAGATCAGCAACATCAGCATTAGCGGCTTCATTATCAAACTAGGGCAGACCATATCTCACAAACCGACCGTCGGATTGACTTCATTCCACCACCAAAAGTTTCGGATTCCAAAGGAGGTTCAGATGAACCTACAACACAGTTCAGATGAGGAGATCTTCTAGGCCACGCAAGTCAATCTTTACTTCTGCAGTTGCAGCTTCAGTTTCAGCAGTTTCGGCTTCAAACTAGGGCAGTCGATATCTTGCAAACCGTTCGTCGGATTGACTTCATTCCACCACCAAAAGTTGCGGCTTTCAAAGGAGGTTCAGATGAACCTACAGCGCAGTTCCAAAGAGGAGATCTTCTAGGCCACGCAAGTCAATCTTTACTTCTGCAGTTGCAGCTTCAGTTTCAGCAGTTTCCAGCTTCAAACTAGGGCAGTTGATATCTTGCAAACCGTTCGTCAGATTGACTTCATTCCACCACCAAAAGTTGCGGCTTTCAGAGGAGGTTCAGATGAACCTACAGTGCAGTTCCAAAGAGGAGATCTTCTAGGCCACGCAAGTCAATCTTTACTTCTGCAGTTGCAGCTTCAAATTCAACAGCTTTCGGTTTCACATGTGTGAGAGAGAGAGACCCATTTCAGCGCAGTAGAGAAGAGACTCATATCTGCGCAGTAGAGAGAGATGTGATGAGATGAGTGAGTCTAAATGAGAAAAAGTCCTCTTATATTTATACACAACGTTGGTGGGTGAATAGATGCGACTGTTGGGCTTCTGAGCCTACATGAGTTGTAGGTCGGCTTGATAATAATTCCATAATCAAAATAAATTCATATCTCCATGAATACTTATCGGAATCGGATGATCTTTATATCAATCCTACACCTCTCGACGAGAGGAATCTAATAAAAATATTATCAGCCATGAATAAGATGACCCACATGAAGTTTTGCCCTGGTTGCCAATTTTATCAGATATTGCTTAATAAGAAAACTCTCAGATAACTCCACCGGTTTTCCGGCACTGGGTTTTTCCGGGGACATTAATCCAAAAATAATGGTGTCATGTGTTGTGTTTGTTCTTGTTTCTTTTAGTTGCTGATCTATAATATGTTGAGCATGCACTAGTGTTTATTTTCAGTGTTTACATTGTAAATAACTTGTTAAGATAAGAAGTAGGTAGGAATAAATCAGATAAAGTGCATGGAGCGTTTCTAACTAAGTAAACTTAGAAACTTCAACATGGAGGGGAGTAATGTATATGGCATCGGGAAGCGGGACCACGTAACCAAAATCAAGGTTTCCCATGTAGTGCCACTCTAAAGCTTGGTAGCCAATAAAGGAGATCTTACAGGACTAGGATACAAGGTTAACCATGAAATCCAACGGAGGAGACAAGGTTACAGACCTATACCATTCTTTCTGTCGAATCCCTCAACTAATTCATGCCCAAAAGTGTCCATGATAAGTAAACAAAAATACCCAACTACACAATGAAAAGCCATATCTTCGGGGTTGGAAAGCTCACCTTCAAACATACAATCATAATAGATGGGTGAGGGACCACATGGTTGGCTCAGGTGGGGGAGAAAATGGCACATTGAGCTATTAGGTGGCTGTAAGAGGCTGCTGGTTGCTGATTGAGGACCATCTAGGAGAAAATTTTCTCCTATGGATATTATCCGTAAAGTGGTGGGTAACATTTGGCTCCAACTGGGACATGATCTCTTAGAAGAGTGCACGAAAGTACTCTAACGGGGAGGTCATGAGAACACCAACAATCTCTTGGGAATTGTAGACCTGTGACCTGCACATGTCACAAATCGAGCAGATGAGGGAGCATGTTTTTGCAGTTATTCTAAATCAACAAGATTTTTTCTTTTTTAATCTAATGCAGTTATTCTAGCATGATAATGTCATATGATGTTAGTTCTAATTTGTAAGATGAACATGTAATGCACTCTAACCTAACAAGCATATGGTACAAGTTTTATAATAAGTGTATTCATAAAACCAGTGCAACCAACAATTCATCAAATCAATATAAATGTGCGTGCCTATATGACTACTCATGTAGCACATCCCAAAGGGAACATGGACAAATCGTGTGGAGGATGATGCGGGTGGGAGGTGGGAAAATATGATATCCATTCAATGTAAAAGAAGTCCTAGAAGAGGGAAAATAAGTCAATCTAGAAGTGCAAAGCTTTCCTTCTAAGCACGGGATGGAGGAATCAATGATCAGGCTCATGAACTCCCTATCACAATCATTGTTCATAATATTATGCTTTGTGGATGCCACAAGGTCATGATGGGAGGGGAAAGGTGGGTGAGGGAAGGAAGGAGTGCAACAAATGGGTTGCTCAATGTGATGGTCACATTGGAGAGGGGTGGTTATGAAGTGATCATAATCCTAAGGGTGTGTTCGAGGAGGTAAAATATATTCAATGAGGGGCTCTTTCTTGACACTATACTTAGAAGGGGGAAGGGCTCATGGTCACTTGAGATCATATGACAAGGGGTGAGGGAATCACTTATGGATGACTCAAAATGATGAACAAGAAGGAAAGGCGATGGGGAAGGTGAAGTATTGTATTCAACGGGATTCTTTTCCTGAAAATCATATTCTAAAGGCTCAAGTGATTTGAATATACTCCCAGAATCACAAGGAAGGAAGGTAGGAGCAAGGGCCCTATCAATTCCATCATCATTAGTATCAAAGATAGGGTCTTCCCGAAATGAAGAGTCAATTACTTTTGACCGCCCTCTTTCATGCAAGGGCAAATAATGATCCTCCTTCCCAAGGGAATCGATGGATATGTCATCATAAATAATGCCCGAGAGAAAGGGAAGACCAATCTCAACCTCATCCTCCTTGTCGGTGTCATAAATGGGAGCACAATCAAATTGAGGACCAACGATTTCCCATTTCTCCTTTTCAATGTGGAAGTAATCTCCAATGTCAACTTCCAAGGGGCTAATGGGATCGTGTTCCCCAAGGTTCTCAAAAAGAGAGTCACCAGGAGTAATATCCTTGAGAAAGGTAAGGTTAGCCTCAACTTCACTTTCCATAGACTCATCCTCCCCAACACGTGTTCTCAAAATCATCTTTTTCATCATGTGGACCCAAGGAGGACTCATCCTCCCGCTCATCACTTAGATTCTCAAGGTCCTCTCCAACCTCTTCATCTTGACTAATGAGACCTTCCCTTTGGAGGGCTACCTCTAGGCTTTCACAAGCAGCTTCATTAGATTGGAATTTTGGCCCCTTATACTTTAAGAATTTGTTGATCAACTCGGTAAAAGATGAAATGCTTTCAGGCTCACATGAATCAAGCCAACCTCAATGCTTATATTCAATAGAGGCAATAAATAACTCGATGAGGCTATCTAGATGAACCACATTTACCTCGGAAGCATGCTTGATGAGTTTTGCTATGTGGTCAATTGCTATAGATGGATCACCCTCAAATTGTGGCATATTTCACATGAACTTCCAATCCAGGCCATTCAGTTATCCCGGGACCCATGTGATATCCAAAGAAGGGAACCACTCATGGAGCCTTTTGATAGCCATTGATTTTTGTATGTTGATATCATGGGAGTCGCCAAGGTGAACTAAAATTTCGTTAACAAATGCTTCCTTCACCCTACAAGCATTGACTTTGAAGTTCAATGAAGAACTATGGCTTCCTTCTTCCAATGGAGTCGCTAAAATGATATGTCAATAATGTCGTATGAGGAACAAGACACACGTCTTGTGCCCCCAGAAATGGCACCAAAAATGTTACTGCTCATACTATCAAGGGTCCTAGGAGGGGATCCTATAGAGCACCTACTAGATCAAGTGGCAACAATGGAGAAATAGTCCACTGTCACCTCAACTAAAGCTCCCTGCTCTTTATGGACTTTCACCAATGGGAGGAGATCTGGTATAAGAGGAATCACAAGGATGGATAGATCAATGATGAGATGAGGAGAGATTCCTAAAGCCTATTCACAAGAGAGGCTCAAATAAATGGCTTACTTGTTTTAGAAGCAAGGTGATTAGCTCTCTAGGAAGGGCTGAAAAGGATACCTAGACCTAGGTATGGGGAATATCCCTTGACAATAGGTATCCTAGATTTAAGAATCCTTAAAGAGAAAAGGTTTCTATGTAATCCTTGTGAAATTTGAATCACAAGGTTGCGGGACCACAAAGAACCCAAGTGGACCCAAATTGTTGAAAGTTGTAACTAAGAAAAATGAAAATTATTTTATTGACTTGCTTCCTGGGTTTCATGAGCAAGAATTTTGTTTTTGATCAAGACTCCCATTGAGAGTCTTTAGGATTTATTTGTCATCTAGTCATAAAATATAAGAGTCATTGTCATGTAAATGAACCATGTTACACTATGTAAAAGGTCATCTTGTCTATGTAAATTATACTCCAAAGAACTTGTCACCAAACCTCTTCAAGTCGGCCTACAAACATTAAAGAAGCTGCTAGAACAAGTTGGCCTACATGTAGTTGTCAAGTCAGCCTAAAGACCCAGAGAAGAAGGGTATAAGTAGGGGAACTCGACCATCATTCTAGGCATCAAGTTCGAACTCAATTCTAGTGAAGAAGTGCAGAAGGAAGTGCGAAAAAGGAGGCAATAAGAAATGGTTTTCTCCAAGGAAAAAGGACACTCTTCTAGGGTATCGAAGGAAGAATATTTTGGGGCAAACGAAGTAGAATCTTCTGGAGCAACAAGGTAGATTCTTCTTGGACAACGAAGTAGATTCTTCTGGGGCAACGAAGAAGGAATCTTTTGGGAGGCAGTGAATAAGTTTCTTCTGGGATAGTGAAGGAAGGAATCCTATGGAATAGTGAAGTAGAGACCGAGTTTCTCTAAGAAGACCTAGAGACCGAGATTCTCTAGGGAAATTGTGAAGGTGCACCATAAAAAGTAGAGACCGAGTTTCTCTAGAAGAAGTAAGAGAAGGAAGAGCAAGGAAGACTAGGTTGGTGACAAGGTTCTTGAAAGAGGATACTAAGAGTCAAGGGTCAGTGTCATTGTCATGGTACTTATCAATTGAAGATCTAGAAGAAGAATTTTATCGGGTTTTCCTCTCTAGAGGTGAGAGGTTTTGGCCCTGGCTGGAGAAGCCTATATTCTGTGTCACTTGTCTTTATTTTGCTAATTGTCTTGATGAAAAAGAACACACTAATGGACTAACAAAGTGGAAGATCATAAGTAATTGAAGAACAAGCATATCAAAAGCAATTATCAAGCAGAGAAATTGTTAATATTGAATGCCCTAGATTTCTCAACACTAGGTCAAGGGTGTGGGGTTGATCATCAATAGATGGGCTTGACCAGGTTTGGGAGGAGAATAGGATCAAAGGAATAATTTTCTCTTGGAGTTTAAATGCAGTGATCCAAATGAAGACACTAAGCCAAGGGGACCTAGGGAGAAGAACAATCTTTGAGCTGGGGCTTGGAATATCTCGGGATTCCACCGTCGAATTGAGCTCAAAATTGTAGGATCCCTTGAGAAGACCCCAACGTAGTTCTAGACCGAATTTCAATGGTTTTTGATGGCTTCAAATGATTTCGTGTGATGCCCTAAGAGGCCTTCTAGGGTTAGGCCTAGAAAATGGAGAAGGGAAGAAAAGAAGGGTTATTTTGGTCACCAAAGGAAAGCGAGGATCATCGCCTTGTATCTTTGGGATAATGGAGTCCAGATACACGAGAATTGTCATATGCTAAGGAGCACCAATTGACCATTGCTAGCCCCTTCCATGTGCAACAACTAGGTTATTAGAGATTTATACTTCGACTTGCAAAAGAGATGAAGTTTCATGGCTTGTTAACCTATTAGGTTTCCTTTAGGAACATTCACCCTCCCTCTCAATGACAACGCACATAATATATCAATTATTCAAGGCTTTAAGAAGAATTTCACATCAATTATGGCCCATACAAGAATAATGATAAAACATCTCATGCATTAGACAAGTAAGAAAATGAAATAGCATTAAATTTTACTTACAAGAGAGAGAGAGAGAGAGAGAGTATATCCATTCATCAATTTCACATAAGTAGAAGCTCCAAAGATAATCACAAAAATCCAAACATCATAGTGCATCAAGAAACTCCAAATTTTGTCCAAGAGAACAAGTGCAAAAATCTCAAGAGATACTAATCCAATTCCAATGATGATGAGCGGAATGAATGAGCCTCTCATCTAATCATACAATCCATAAGGAGGTTTGAATAGCCTAATTGGCCTAATTAAGTCCCAAATAATAAAGTAATGTACAATAGTGACATAACTTGGTGACAAGCCTACCAAGATAGCTGAATAATACAAAGATAAAGCCTCTCAAGAAGGCAAATATTAGATACAATGAGTTGTTAGGCCATTGAGGAGGCCTAGTGGAGTCCAAAATGTGGCAATGTGAGAGAATAGGGTTCAAACATAGTGATCAAGGGGGTGGCCCCTTGATATCCAAGCAAATCCAACATGGTGCCCCAAATGGGTGTGGGGGCACAGTGACAGCCTCGTGGGTCTCCAAGTGGATCGATAATGCCTATATACCATCTGAAAGCGCTGGAATGATGACATAAGCCATGCCATTGTCTCGTATGGTGAGACACATCCTCATCTGGACTGTGGAGCATCTGCCAAGTGTATGGTGCGAGTGTGTGTGAAAATTCCTATCCTGAAGGAACGCCTACTGCAACAAATCTGAATCTACTTCACCTACTTGATTTTTAAATTACATTCATCAACTTATTCTTCTGAATATTGAAGCAAATTACTTTTGCAGCCTACACTAATTAAATATTTGATCTCATGAAACAGAAAACAGAGCAAAGAACAAGATACATAGGACACACTTATTTTTGGACTCAATAGTCCCCGGAAAAACCTATTGTAGGAAAATCGGTGCAACAATTTTGAGGGTTTATTATTATGTAGGAGAAATATCTGAATACAAATCTAGGATGCTCATCTAGCAATCCTTTACAGAGAAAATACTGGTGGAAAACTTGAGTGAGTTTACCTCACTTCATTCGGCTGATCCGACAACAACACTAGCTAACCCCGTCTACTTCTGCGCTGACCCTGCGTCAGTCTTTCAGGCTCTGTGTCAGCCCTTCCGACTTCTACTTGACAGGAAACTTTCCCCTGCGTCAGTCTTTCAGGCTCTGTGTCAGCCCTTCCGACTTCTGCTTGACAGGCAACTTTCCCCTCTGCGCTGGCCCTTTTGGCTCTGCGTCAAGGCTATGTGGGCCAAGACTGGCTAGCATCAGTTCTCCCGGCTACTGCGCTGCCTCTCTGCGAGCTCTCTCCGCCTCTTTGTCAATATTCTCCGAAAAGCCCTCCCGGATTCTCACTGCCCCTCTGCTGTTGAATGATCACCTAGTTCGAATTTCTCAACTTCCTAGCCCCAAAAATCGAACTCCAGATCAATTCGTTCTCTCTGCGTGTGTTTCCAAATGAACCCCAAGCCTCCATTTTATAATTTTCCTGTTGAGTCTTCAATGGCCGAGATTAAGTCTCTAATGAACGGCTAAGATTAAAACATGACTTGATCCTCCTTCTAGATCATTCTCACCCATATTTTGATTAATACCCATTAATATTTTAATTTCCCTAAGTTTAGACTTAGGCACTTAGGCACTCCATTAAAAATATTAATTATTTTAATAAAATACAATTCGGGTGGAATTTCACCAAACGGTTTGTGGGTTCTTTAGAACTCATGTGCCTTAGCCTCTCCCCCAATTTTCAAGGCTAGAGCACTTCCGATGCTACCAAAAACTAACAGTGTGAAGCCAACTAGTCAAGATGGTCCAGGTGCATCATCCCCATCCAAGAGGTGGAACACGAGCAATCAATGAGTGGTTCTGAGGCATCCATGAAGTGTTACATTACTTTCTGTTGTGATGCAGTCCCATGGCTCTCGATGCCCACCCTACAAGTGTCCCAATGTGACCGACCCTCTGGAGGGCTTAGACCTTGTATAGGGAGACCAAACCCCAAATGGAGACCCATCTCTAATCCTGCATAAGATCCAATGCGTCTCCTTGTGTTCCCTTACAACAAATCATTAGAGTAATTAAGTAAAAGAGCTTACAAATCATGGAACACAAGTGGACACTTCATAGTGACACGTCCTTCCATAATGGGCTTTGGCATGTACAGGGGTCTCCAAGCTCAATAAAAAGGTTAACTAAAGATTCTGTTAGGTGGTTTCAGCCTTCAAAGGGGGTGACATGTCCATGGTACATCTGTCAAGTGGTAGGTGGCATGTGATATAATGATGGAATGGAGTGGGGCACCACGGAAGGATCCAAGCCACAAGCCATGGTACAAGGGTAGCTATAATGGGGGAAGCCCACACTTGGGTATATGAATGTAGGAGGGAGCAATCATGGTACATGAGTTACCTCGACCTTTGTTTTTCCACCCTTCTTCATATGCCTTTTGCCTTTCATTGCTTTTCTTCATAATTGCTCGGGGCTCTAGGGGATGAGAGCGTGATGTGTAGGGTATAGCAGTGGACACCCCCTTAAGATGGGGTAGTTGATCGCCCACCCGGATTTGGAACAATTATGGGTTCTTTAATGATAAAGGGGCCTCATATAGGGCCCATAGGAACCAGGGTGATGGCCATAGATAAGGAGGAGGGCTCCTGTTTGCCTTTTGCCCACGCACTAAATTTGTATATCCCGACCATCTTTTGCATTTTATGGTACATTTCCTATTGAGAGTGGTCATATTATGCTTTTTCGTTTTCTTTTAGCTACATCAACCTCTGGGGCATCGTTCCAGGCTCGACCCAAGGTGTGGATAAGGGGAGGAGGAGGCTAACTCCTTGTGGACCCCGTGGACAAATGTGGACTTATATGGGAAAAATGATGAATGGGGTTGTAATGAGCGGAGGAGAGTAATGTATATAGTATCGGGAAGCAGGACCACACAACCAAAATCAGGGTTTCCCATGTAGTGCCACCCTAAAGCCTGGTAGCCAATAAAGGAGATCCCACAGGACTAGGATACAAGGTTAACCATCAAATCGGGTAGAGGAGATAAGGGTACAGACCTAGCCCATTCTTTCCACCGAATCCCCCCACTAATTCATGCCCAAAAGTGTCCATGATAAGTAAACAAAAATACCCAACTACACAATGAAAAGCCATACCTTTGGGGTTGGAAGGCCCACCTTCAAACATACAATCATAACAAATGGACGATGGAGTACATGGCTGGCTTAGGTGGTGGAGAAAATGGCACATTGAGCTATCTGGTGGCTGAAAGAGGCCGCCGGTTGAGGACCATCTAGGAGAAAATTTTCTCCTATGGATATTACCCACAGAGTGGTAGGTAGCAGTAATCATTGAAGGGGATTGAGTGTGAATCAAATTCCCATCAAGTGATTAGTCAAGGCTCTCTTTGGATCATCAATAATCAAAGTAATGCAGGCTTGAATTAGGTTCCCGCCACAAGATATTCTTCTTCTCATGTTTATTTGTCACTCATATGAGTAGTTGGAAACTGTCTTGCTCCGATCACTTATAGTCTCACCAACTTGGGGAGATCTGCGAGATGGATTGTTGTGGAGGCAGCTTTCACTCTTTCCCACAGAGACTATCTTTTGCACCTTGGGCTCACCATTGCTGTCACTCTCTAACACTGGCACATTACCATCTATACACCCTTTACCAGCTCGAGGTGTGACCTTCACTATGATGTCCATGTTCCTGTCTTGTAGGAGTCATTTTGATTGGTTCTTGTATTCATTCATTTCCTTTCGATCCAGTTTATTAATAGCATGGAATCCCTCATCCCTACCAAATTGTTAATCCTCAATTTAAGAGAAATCTGTAGACCTTGCACCAAAGCCATGAACTTGACTTCATATATGAAGCTATGCTTATCCCCATTCTGTATCTCAGGATGTTCTGTATTGTGTAGTCACAAATAATCTCTTCTCAAGTCATCAACTCCTGCTTTGATTGTGAAGTTTCTTCAGTGTTGAGCTTGAAGGAGCTGTGAGGGCCAATTTCCTAGTCAGAATATGGTCCTAGCTAGTGCGACTACCTCATATCTTTCTTTAAAGGGTGCTTTTTTGGCCTTTTGGTTGAGATTGTGATGTATGAAAAGTTTATGTTTATTACTCATTTGTTCTGCTGTTATTGCGAATGTGTATTCTTTGTTTTATATAGAAAAGCTAGTGAATACTTGTTAGCATTTTTTACGTAGTGATGTAATTGGTGAGTAGGGTATTCATCTTTTCAATCATTCATGTGCATCTTTTAACACTTTGTCTCTATTTATTTTGTAGATTTGGAATTGCTCACAAGCAGAAGGTACTACAGCCTGTGGTACATTGTGTCTTTAGGTGAAGTTCATTGCATCCATGTGATATCTTGTGGTATCCTATGATCAAAATGCCAAGTTCTGGTTAGACTAAATCCAAGAGAGAAAAAAAAATACATATTTATTTTGATAGTATGTGCTTCTGCACAGCAATTTTGTTGAAAAGGTTACCTGGTTTCTGATTGTAATCACTGGTTGCGTAGAAAAATTGGAACCTGGAAACTATATTTGGCATGCTAAATTCTACCATTGTACACAAATTTTCATTTAGCAAAACATATTTTGCCCATGGATATAAGTGGGAAGACTGTACTAATGATGCATTCTTGTGCTGATATATTACAAATTTTTTTCTGTAAATTTATTGTTATAACTTATCACTTGAATTTCAAGTATAGATTTTGTATATCAAGCTTGTGAACTGTCCAAAGAACTATAGAACATCTGCTTAGTATGACATGAATTTGGTTCCAGGTTCATATTGAGGTTGTTTCCATTAACTGGTTGGATGTCTTTAGGCTGTACCTTTATGGATTTTTCCTCGACCATTTCCCCAACTGAAACCTACTCTACCTCTTTGATTTTGATAGTCTAAGAGATAACATGAAGTGACAATCTATTGTAGTTTTTTTGTTACTAGTTACATCATGCCTAGTACAAGCCTTATAATTAACCTATATCACAAGGTTCACCAGATTTGAACCTTGAGGTTCGAAATAACAAATCTCAAGAAATTTTTTAATTCGTTCAAAGTTCATTGAACCTAAACAAATTCCTGTCAGTTCAAATTCGAACGTCAACCTGAGTTTAAAGATGATTTTGAAGCAATTATTTTTGTAGGTTTGTGGTTTAAGGTTTCATTGTGTGTGGTTTAACACGTAAAAAAGTCTTGCTACAAACATAATCATCCATTCCTGCCGCGCTGCACCCAGACTTCTCATTCTTGCCACACCGCATAGATTCTTTCATACCCTTGCACCCTCTCCGGCCTGAACCTCAGTACACTGTTTGTCATATCACTGTGCCCTCTCCAGCTTGAACCAGGCTTGGCTGTTTGTCATTCCACCCTCTCCACCCCTCGACTATTTGTCATATCTAGCTCAAACCCCTCGACTGTTTTCCATTTCGTCATGTCCTCTCTAGCTTGAAATTGAATCCGCTGGACTGTTGATAGGTTACAAAGAAGTTGCATAACTGAATCTCGATTTAAGAAAATGCTTCAAGAGGTTACAAAGGTAGATCATGCCTCAATCTCGACGCAGTGAAACTATTTCAAGAGGTCTCAACTCTCAATTTCGCCATTGGCTCAACCTTAAGGTGGCAGCCTACAGGTTTTAACCCTTCATTTCCTTTCTGATTCTTTATATGCTGATTATTATTTCAAAAATGCACAAAGAACCAAGAGTACAGTCACTACTTTCCATTTTCTAGTTTTCTGGTTGATCAGACTGTGCTTTTAGTTTTGAAATTTATGCATGCACCTGGTGCCGCAAAATCTAGCAGTTCTAGTACAAAACCTCACTAGGCAGGGCCAGACCTTATGGCAACAAGAGAAAGGGTTGCCAATTGCACCTTAGCAACCTTTCTCCTGTTGTTTACTGGTTTTTGACCACAAGGGAGGCTTGCCTATACTACATCGTATTCTAATGCTATGGCTCAAGGTGATGGACAATAGGTCTATCATGTGGTACAAAGAACTGCCAATGCATAGAGAGGCCTAGATATTCTATACCAATGTTCAAATATTTTATGCCTAGACCAAAGATAAGGCTGCTATAAGTTAGGGTTTGATTGATATGCAATAATAAGGTGCACAATGTCATATAGCAGCACAAAGGAAAAGGCCTTCCAATGATAATCAACAAAGAGGAACAAAGGCTTAATAGACACTAGGATTAGGGCTAGGAAGTTCATCTTTATGGCTGAAATGTATGCAATAACAGCAAACAGGTGTGACATCAGCCCTAAATAGGAGGTATTTACCATGCACTTTGCTAGATTTTGCCTTTATATGCTTTATAGAAGCAATTCGTAAATTATGAGCCACAAAAAACCAACATAAATGCACTTTTATGCAGAAAATTGCCTTAAGAACCCCAATGGCTAACCCTAGACATCTAGGAATAAGGGAAAGAGGAGAAATTCACTAAAATTTATGGATTTTCAACACAACAAATATTAGTGCCTTATCCTACAAGGGTTTAATGGATTCTTCTAGCACTAAATGTCATGGAAGAGACTTTGATGGAGTAAGGGGGGACGATTAGGGCATCCACTTTCAAAATCCTAATTATTTTTCTTTGAGGGGAGAAATTAAGTATAGGGAATGCACAATCAGAGTTTCCTTAATGTCATGGAAGAGACTTTGATGGAGTAAGGGGGGACGATTAGGGCATCCACTTTCAAAATCCTAATTATTTTTCTTGTGAGGGGAGAAATTAAGAATAGGGAATGCACAATCAGAGTTTCCTTATAGGCTTCCAAGAGAACTTTTTTGCATGCAATAATGGAACAAGATTTCAACATAAATTCAATATTTAGTCATGGCGCAAATAGAAACCCTTTATCAAACATACAATATGCAAGATATTAAAGGTAAAGCATTAAACTAAGAAAATTCTTCGAACAAGCACTTTCAATCCAAGAAAAATATCTCCATGCAAAAGATCTTCTCCACAAGAAATTCGCACCATATAAAAATCATATTTTGCCCGTTGTAACGAAAAAGACTAATTCACTCTCTTAGGAGAGAAGAGTGAAGAATGTGTGATGATGAAATGAAAAGAAGGGGAGCCTCTATTTATATGAGGATTATCTCCCTCATTTTTGCGATAATACAAGTAAAATCCCTAAAATAAGGCCTGATTACAAGTTAACTTTGAGTGTTCCACAAGAGTGATGTTATAAGCCCAACTTGATTGATCAAAAACATAGAAAAAACTTAAAAGATGCCAAAAATGCCCACATGTGTGGGAGAAAATCCTCCTCCACAATGACATCATCCTCCAAAGAAGCTTTAAATGCCATAAGTGTCAAATGGGTTAATACGTGCTACATGCTCCAAAAGGTAGCTCTATGTCTATGGACATGCCTCCATACCAAGACTTCATCACCAAAGTGCCCAATGTTGAAATTTTGAAGGTCTATGCTGCAACAATTTCTTATTCCAACCATGGGACTAGATTCCTCTTTTTGAGAGGACCAATTTTGACTATTGAAGCGCTCAATTTGGATAAGGGAAAGTGTACTTATGAAGAAAATCCCACATATGTACATTTGGACAGGTCGACCCTAACATGAAATTGGTCACCCTTGGAAGCCTATAAATACAAGTTACCTTTGGTACAACTGTGTGAGAGCATCCCACATCTCCTTGGCCGTATTATTAGCTGATATATGCGAGACTTTATGGTCTCGAACTCCATCCAGGATCATCCGCTTCGCCTTGGCCATCTCCTTGAATTCCTTCAGCTGATTTGCATCAGTAGGTTTTGCCACAACATTTTCTGCATAAGACTTCATACCATGCTCATCAAGGAGAAACAACATCCTAGCCTTCCAAATGACATAGCTGGAGGCACCATCCAATCTGTCTTGATCTCTTAGCCCAGTTATGGTCATTTATGCAAAATTAAAAAAAAAACTGGAATCTCCTCTTGTTTCCTTGCTCGACTGCCTCTTCTGAAATGCACGCTCCCTTCTGCAGTGCGTAGAACTGCTTTGTCTACCTCGTTTTACATTCAGCTACTTCCTGAATCTACTCGCTCAGCCTTTCCAAATGTCCTTTTCCGCAAAATTGGCATTCGAATTGTAACCCCAAGAACTTGAATTGGCTAGTAAGGCAAACTTGCACGACCTTTTGCAACTGGAAAATTATGGATCTCCTCTAGAAAAATGGAACTGGAAACCTTTAGGTAAATCAGGAAATTCCTCCTTGTGTGTGTGCACTTTTTCTTCCACCCGACACAAATCCAGCTCTAGCAAACTGCTTCAAAACCCTCTGTGCTCAAACAAGAAATTTGTTTAGCGAAAATATTGATTTGCTTCACCAGAATTACTTCCCAGCTTCACTACTGCTAGCTAGAATTGCTACTGGGCTTTGCGAATTTTCCTTGCCACCTATAGTAGAAAAATCAAACCCTCTACCCAGTAGTTCAAACCGACTGGCCAACTGTTGTAGTGGCTACAAACACCCTCCAAAATTTTGCCTTAGCTTCGTTTTGGAGCCTCCCTACCAACCATCCTCAGCAACATGTCTTGCACCATCAAGCATATAGGCTTCAACTGTTTCTCAGTGTCTTGTCAGCCTGTGCATGTCAGTTTTCTTCACTCCCCTCACAGGTTGTCTTTCTGAACTTAGACCATGTGCTAGCCAAGCAACTCCCCCAGAAAATTGCGCAATTCTGGAGGGGAACCAGCCTTCCCTCTAGAAATTGCGCAAATCAGCTGGCCAACCTGCTGAGCTCAAGAATTGCACAAATCAGTCTGTCAGGCTTCCCTTAGAAAATTGCGCAATTCTGGAGGGGAACTAGCCTTCCCTCCAGAAATTGCGCAAATCAGCCTGGCAACCTGCTGGGCTCCAGAATTGCGCAGAGCAGTTAGGCAGTCTTCCTCTAGAAAACTGCGCAATCTGACCCAGCACTGCTGCTCAGCCTAGAAATTGTGCAATTCTGGGAGGCAGTCACCTGCTAACCCCAGAAATTGCGCAATCCCTCTAGGACAGCTAGCCCAGCTCAACCCAGGAACTGCGCAAATTTTCATCCCAGGCTTGCAGACCGATGCATGTGCCTTTAGGTTGATTGGCTCCCTCTGGGATCGAGCAAAACTGATTTGCATGCATGGACTGCTTTTCCCAAGGTAGCATGCAAAGGCATCCCTAGATTTAGGGATCTATTTTTAGCAGCTAGAGGTTACATGCAATGCTCATTTTAGAAACCTCCCGCCAAGTGTCGCTTTTCCTAGATTTGTGGCATGCGCGTCATAACCTCGATTTTATCAAAACTTATGAACTGGACACTGCAGAGCTCATTCCTCACATCGATCTTGCAGCTCTGACATCCCACATCGCATCTAGGAGTCGTTGACACATTCAACTCAGCTGTTTCGGGGTAAGCCCGCTTTGCATGTCTTGCGCTGCATTTCTGTCGCTTTTTGTGTTTCGGCTTGTGTGAGTGTTGTTTGCTTGATTTGAGTGATCACTTGCTGTTGTTTTGATGTATGTTATGTTGTAGAAACACCGTTTTAGTTTTCGTTCACATCTCACTGCTGTCGCATGCATGATACTGTTTTTGCACTGACGGTTGCTGTTGTGGCGACTCGCTTCACACACATGCATGCTTTCCCATTTTTGAATCCTGCACTTACTATTTGCATGCATGATCATTCACTCTCGTTTACACTCAGTTTCACCATGCATTCAGACTTCTCAAGCTTTCAGTCGCCTGTTGGCAAGTCTAGGCTTCCTTTGCCCGGCCAGCATTGCACATTTTTGGAAGTGAAGGCTCTACCTTCCCTCTAGAAATTGCGCAAGTATGGCCAAGTACTGACCTCTAGGCTTGCATTGCGCAATTCTGGGAGGCAGTGCTTTGCTGGCCCCAGAAACTGCGCAATGCAGTTCGCTGGTTTGCATGTCATTGTTGACTGAAATTGCTCATTGCGCAGTTTCAGTCATTAGCAGGCCAGGCTGGACTGTGCATTGTGTAGTTCCAGCAGTCAGTCAGCCTCCCGATAGCCTGGACCGTGCCTTGTGCAGTTTTGGCAGTCAGTCTCTCAACCTCCTAGTGAAAATTGCGCAATCTTCAGAGACAGTCACACATGTATGTTACATGTCAGTTCTCTAGTTTGTTTTGGTTTTGGACTGACAGATTTCTTGTCATGAGTGTTGCTATGTCTCAAAGTATCATAGGTGTTCGTCTACCTCTCAGCAACATCACAGTTACAATGGCTTCCATGAGAGCAGAGTCGAAGACACTGTTCAGAGCACGACTGGGGATGCAGTCGATGAAATGTCTATGAACTTGCCTATCTATGAAGACATCAAGCTGTTCATGGACAAGGATATCAAGATGAAATGGCAACAATGTCACATCGAGCAGTACCATCAGCAGTAGCAAAAGGTAGCACACTTGCATGTGACAAATGCAAGAGGAAGGTTGTTGATAGCACAAAGGCGAAATAAAGTTGCAAGCTCAAGCAGATCCACTTGTGATGAAAGCAACTTTCGAGAATGAGGCTATGAGGCGACGACGCGACAAGAGGATCACACGAAGGCAGAGAGAAAAACAGAGAAGGAGTTGCATGTGCTAAAGTGGCAACTAAAAGAAGAATAGGAGCTTCACCGACAAGAGAAGAAGTTGCAGCAAGAATAGGTACATCAAGAGGCGCAACATGCAAAGACTGATGAAACTGCGCCCATACGAGTTATGGACCTATCCAGCAATTGGCATGGAGTAGACAGGGTAAGCAGTGTTGTCGATCGCATGCAAAGGTATTCAGGAACATGGATGTCATTGTGTGCATGCATGCGATCCCACCCATTTGGCACACTCACCAAAGCAAAGACAAGAAGCAAGTTCGATTGGAGCTGAACATGTATTTTGACAAGTTGATGCGCATTGTCAGCAACACACACTCGAAGATCAGCACAGACACTATGCATCGGTATGTTACTGGTCTAGCTGCACTCAAGACGATGATGCACATGTTATCATATGAGTTGGACATAGGAAGTAGATTAGTGTACCCGGATGCAATGGAGGCAAGAGTTCGTTTTTCAGCAAGATGTCACCATTGAGCGCACGGACACCATCACAGACGACCAAGGTTGGCATCAGTTTGTCAACGTCGATCATCGCAAGGATGTTAAAGAGTTGGTCTTACCACAAATATCTGAGATAGCTTGCATGGCTTGCTCAAGCCTATTTTGTCTCACATGGGTACATGTGCAGATTGTATGTAACGTCTTGTCAAGTGGAAGTTCAAGTGTCAATAGTTGAATGTAACAATCATAGAGTAGTTGAAGAGTCATGAGGGTAGATGAACAATCACAAAGGGTTAATGTTAAGGGTCACCCCACCCATTGCTATATATAGTCCCTCATAACTCATTGTAGAGACTTTTGGTCAGCGAAGCTTCAGATAGGAGTATCTTAGAGAAAGCTTGGAGAGTATTGTAACGAGCCTTGGCTTCTCCACTATGCAGAGCTAGTATATCTCTTATGAGGAGTAGGCGACAGTGACTGTAACGTTCCGTTGTCGGAACTAGCCGTTGGTCATGGTTGTATTGTATGACTGGAACTTTGAATTCTTAATATAACAGAGCCAACACGTTTCATGCATATGTCATATTGTATTTCAGCTATCTTGTTTACTCTAAATGATATATGTATTTGTTTGCTTACGCATGTGTGTATAGTCTCTTTCTGTATATGTATGTATGAATCTTACTAAAATGTGTTGTTGGTTTAACCATCACCTTGGATTGCTAGCTTACTTGCTTTCCAGTGTGTGATGCATCTTTGCTCGTGTGTTCCCTTCTTAACTCCATGCTTTCACAAGTTTCCAAGGGGTGCACTCACCTCACCCTCTGCGTGTTAGAACCACTCTTGCTGCATATGTCACACCCTTGCTACCAACAGGGACATCTTACTTGCCTCTATGCGCAGCTGCGGTCAAGGCGACACCGTACGACCCATTGCTGGGACTCCTACACCAAACGGTTTGAGGTCTAGTTGGGACTTCTTACCAGGGAGATCCCCTGACATGTTGGTGCGTCCAACACTGTCAACATTTTTGGCGCTAGAAGGAGGGCCAGATGGCAAGCTATGTCGTCTCATCTTGTTTTGAACCTTTGCACATCTATCATGGATTCTATTTGTTAAATTGGCAACTAGGGCCAAACTCCATGTGGGTTAGCTTATTTCTGGCAGCTGATATTTTTATTGGATCCCTCTCGTCGAGAGGTGTAGGATTGATCCAAAGATCATCCGATTCCGATAAGTATTTATGGAGATATGAATTTATTTTGTTTATGTAATTATTATCAAGCCGACCAGCACTTATGTAGGCTCTAGAAGCCCAACCGACGTGTCTATTCAACCTCTACATTTTTAGTATAAATAAGAGAGGATTTGATGTCATTTAGAACACATTCTCCATGGGAACTCCTCCTCTCCACGTCTTGGGTTTTTGGAGAAGGAGGAGAACCAAAAAGATACGCACATTCTTCATGTGCTCTCCTCTCCACATCTTGGGTTTTTGGAGAAGGGGAGACACTAATGAAGGATGCCCTAAGATGTTGCCCTAATGGATCTGTCATAACAACGCAGGATCTGGCAGCGTGGTTTAAGGATCTATATGCAGTCGTGAAGGAATAAAATACGTTGACCTAGCCGCAGTCAATAACCATATCATGCAAGCCCTAAATCTGGTAGCGTAGTGGACATATACATACGCAGTCATTCTGGCAGTGCAATGAACATATATACGCACAGTTAATGAAGCCGCAATCTTTGGAATGAAGACGCAATCCATATATATATACGCAGATACCTATTCCATTGTTCAATAAATCATACGCAGGTCAATGGGACATGAATACGTTGTTCAATACGTTGTGTATGTATTCATATATACGCTGGCAATGACTACGTATACGCAGGCAATATATACGCAACAAATGGCACATAACTGAGGTACATATCAACAGACCCTAACTGCAGGAAGCTGCACGCAGGCCCTAATCTATGCACAGTTCATGCTGTTCATCATGAGGACATTCCGCTATAAATGGAAACATATACGCAGGTATATGTAGACTGGAGACATATACGCAGATACCTATTCCACTGTTCAATAAATCATACGCAGGTCAATGGGACATGAATATGCTGTTCAATACATTGTGTATGTAGTCATATATACGCTGGCAATGACTACATATACGCAGGCAACATATATGCATCAAATGGAAATATATATATACATAGTAATATACATGCTATAGTACCGCTGTAAGGGAAGACAGGGATGATATACGCATAGCATGGAGATACAGTCCTGTAATGAAGAACACAGTCTTGTAATAGAGTCATACGCATGAAGAGCACCATATCGCGGTCAATATATGCAGCTAGAACTCTCCTACGTTCTGGGCCAAAGCATGTTTTGGCATACGTATAGTTCAATATATATTTGTGTATTGATCTGAGCTCTTGCTAGCTCATATTTCTTGGTTATAATATCAGAACTCAAAGATGCAATCCCGATCTCATTAAGGATGAGCCTCTCAAACGTTGTCACAAGCCTGTTGACAGTGTGAGGTAGTCTAGATGGACAACATGTAAACCTTTGAGTATTGTGAGTGACAGCATGGCACATAAGACAACCTTAAGGCAGCAGCGTAATGATGATTCATATTAGCGTGGGCAGCATGTAGCATGATGATGAATAGGGCTGCATAATAATGGAAAATGCAGAATAATGGGCAGCATGATGATGAAGGCAGATGAGATGGTGCTCCACTGTAAGATGCAGCGAATGGACGAAATGGATAGCTGAAGCAGTCACCTTAGAGAATCAGTTGAAGCAATATGTCTTCAACTGATCTCTGTAGATATCAAAAGTCAAAGTGTTGACTTCTATTGTAATTGTACTATCTCTCTCTTTCTCTCTTTCTCTGCTGAACTTTGAAGAACATAAAAGAAGAATTGATCAAGGGTTTCCCCACACATTGTGGGGTTTGTCCCTGGCTCGTGCCATATCTTGTGTCCTCTTGCCTTGGCTTGTCTTCTGCGTTTTATATTTATGTTCTATCTGCAGTTTATCATAATGCTGATGTGATTGCTAACTGTGAAAATTTAAATAAATTGCTCTAGCGTAGAACATACCTAATCTTAACATGGTATCAGAGCTGAGGTGAAGACAATGCCCAAGCAAGAGTGAAATAGCAATCACCGAAGATAGTTGGGACAAGATAGAAGGATCAATGGGTTCCTCAAAATTCACCGAGGGTGAATTCAAAGCAAAGAATGTTATCAGAATGGCGCAGCGGAAGATTTTGATGGTCCATCTTAAGATCAATTCATTGGGAAGTTCGGATCTAAGGGTGGAAGGAAAGGCGGATGCCTTGTTGAAATAAGTTCGGCCGTTATGCGAAGGAGTGTTCGAATGGCAGAGACACATCTCTTGATGAAGATAACAATCATTCCTGGGACATCTTCAATGATCAAAAGAATGACTGGTAATGCAGGTCATCAAAGAAATGGTCGACTCTTCCACGAAAGCAAGGAACCCAAAATCTCTTTTATGTATCTGATCGAACCTGATGTCCCTCTTGGAAATGGAAGTCAAAGGTTATAGGGTGGCACTTATCGATGGAAAGGTACGTGTTTGAACATAGATCTTTTAAAGATGTTTTTAAGTTCAGGGTTGTATCAAGTTGCAGGAAGTCCATTGGGGACCATGTCCATTGACTCAGCACCGGAGGTCTATGAGTCAGATGGTGACTTGATGCCTGAATTCAAAAAGAAGCATGAAGGTACATATCTGAAAAGTATCGAAGGAAAATATTATAAGGGGACCATTCCCCTCATGCAGCAGGTTCACAGGTTTGGAACAACCCGAGGAGTTTGAGAATCATGATCAAGGAATCTCATGTATACAGGTGGAAGAAAGCCCTCTATGACTTGAAGGAAAACACCTCGGGCATAGTATGAGAGGATTGATAGCTGTCTAATGTAGCTGAGATTCACTAGGAGTGAAACCGATCCAAACCATTACTCGAAGGTTGTGGATGATAAACCTCTCGTACCGGCACCTATGTCTGACAGGTGCAGACCCTCTCATTTATAGAAGACAGAGGGAGTTGGATTCTGAATGTGAGAAGATAAGCTGCAAGCTTGTGACTGCCTCGAGGATCTTAACTTTCAGAAGTTATATGGTAATGATGTCGGACCAGATTTGGGAAATGCCTCTGAGTTTCATAAACTCATTCGCGTTGATGTTCTTGGAGAACCTCCGTCCGGACATCTGTGTTGCAGTTAGCATGGTGAGCTCATATTTGGTTGAGCCTCACTAGATTGGTGCCAAGAATCTTCTAAGATATCTTCAGGGCACAATCTCTCATGAATTGAGATACACTGCCGGAAATATGAAACCACATGATTATTCGAATGATGAGTGGGCAGGAAGTATGGAGGATCACTAGAGCACTTCTTAGTGCTGTTTGGAATCTGCCTTGATATCCTGGATGAGCAGGAAGCAGAAGTCGGTGACTCTGAGCATCACCAAGGCAGAATACATTGCTGATAGTATGGCCTTCTGTGAGGCAGTCTGGTTGCTGAAGCTCTTCAGTGAGCTGCATGATGAATATCACTGTGAATCTCTGTGACAACCAGAGATGGGATTCGATTATTGAGGAATCCTGTATTTGACAATTGCTCCAGCAGATAGACATCAATTACTGCCTTATCTGGGATATTGTAAGTCGATGATCAAGGAGGCTCCATCACACTGAGATGATGTACAGGACAGAGCCCTGAGGAAAGATCAAATTTGTGATTTTCCCGAACGACTTGGTGTCGTCGAGAGACCTTTGTAAAAGGGTCCTGCATGCTGCATACATTGAGCTCTAGGAGCTTTGGGGGGCTTGCAGTTCTATTGGAGCAACATACGACCACAGGGTGACTCACCCTCCCCTGGTGGTGCGCACTGAAACAAGATGATTCGCTCTCTTGTGGGACAAGATGATTCGCTCTCTTGTGTAGCAGGATGATTAGTTCTCCTGTGAGGCCTGGATTGATGTGTTCTCCATGGCGATTGTAGCAGGATTGATGTGTTCTCCTGTGAGGCCTGGATTGATGTGTTCTCCATGGCGATTGTAGCAGGATTGATGTGTTCTCCATGGCGATTGTAGCAGGATTGATGTGTTCTCCATGGCGATTGTAGCAGGATTGATGTGTTCTCCTGTGAGGCCTGGATTGATGTGTTCTCCATGGCGATTGTAGCAGGATTGATGTGTTCTCCTGTGAGGCCTGGATTGATGTGTTCTCCATGGCGATTGTAGCAGGATTGATGTGTTCTCCTGTGAGGCCTGGATTGATGTGTTCTCCATGGCGATTGTAGCAGGATTGATGTGTTCTCCTGTGAGGCCTGGATTGATGTGTTCTCCATGGCAGCCTGGATTGATGTGTTCTCCATGGCGATTGTAGCAGGATTGATGTGTTCTCCTGTGAGGACAGGATTGATTAAGTTCTCCTGTCGAGGCATCCTACCCATGCAGTCTGGGACTCATGGGAAGTACCTCTCATCTGATCAATGAGCAGGGAAATGAAGTTAGGGACCATAGTAGTACCGATGGATGCATCGTTGTATCTACCGTACTCCCTACGCTAGGATGTCCTCCATTGATCTGGGATCAATGATACTGGTCTGGGACCAGTGGTAGGAGTTGTACATGCTATGACGCTGACTTCGGGTCGGCTGAGACGGGTCTGGGACCAGTGGTACATACTCGGAGACTGACTTCGTGTCAGTGCAGTACTGGTCTGGGACCAGTGAGAGTGGTACATACTATGACGTTGACTTCGGGTCGGTTGAGACTGGTCTGGGACCAGTGGTACACTCTCTGAGACTGCGATACTGGTCTGGGACCAGTGCTAGGAGTGGTACTTACTATGAAGCTGACTTCGGGTCAGTTGAGACTAGCCTGGGACTAGTGGTATGCACTTTGAGACTGACTTCAGGTCAGTGGAGAATGATATGACTCATTCTCGATCAATTCTTCTTCTTCATAGTTCAGCGGAGATGAGCAGAGCAGAGCAGAGCCAGCAGAGCAAAGCTAGCAGAGCTGAGCTGAGCAGAGCAGAGCCAGTAGAGCTGAGCAGAGCAGAGCTAGCAGAGCCAGCAACGCTGAGCAGAGCAGAGCTGAGCCAGCAGAGCTAGGTAGAGTAGTGCAAGGCATTAATGGCAGAGATAGTACAGTCGTACATATGGATCAGCGGATGGAGTTCTCCCTAGTTGAGAGGGAGTGTTAAATTGGCAACTAGGGCCAAACACCATGTGGGTTAGCTTATTTCTGGCAGCTGATATTTTTATTGGATCCCTCTCGTCGAGAGGTGTAGGATTGATTCAAAGATTATCCGATTCCGATAAGTATTTATGGAGATATGAATTTATTTTGTTTATGTAATTATTATCAAGCCGACCAGCACTTATGTAGGCTCTAGAAGCCCAACCGACGTGTCTATTCAACCTCTACATTTTTAGTATAAATAAGAGAGGATTTGATGTCATTTAGAACACATTCTCCATGGGAACTCCTCCTCTCCACGTCTTGGGTTTTTGGAGGAGGAGAACCAAAAAGATACGCACATTCTTCATGTGCTCTCCTCTCCACATCTTGGGTTTTTGGAGAAGGGGAGACACTAATGAAGGATGCCCTAAGATGTTGCCCTAATGGATCTGTCATAACAACGCAGGATCTGGCAGCGTGGTTTAAGGATCTATATGCAGTCGTGAAGGAATAAAATACGTTGACCTAGCCGCAGTCAATAACCATATCATGCAGGCCCTAAATCTGGCAGCGTAGTGGACATATACATACGCAGTCATTCTGGCAGTGCAATGAACATATATACGCACAGTTAATGAAGCCGCAATCTTTGGAATGAAGACGCAGTCCATATATATATACGCAAATACCTATTCCACTGTTCAATAAATCATACGCAGGTCAATGGGACATGAATACGCTGTTCAATACGTTGTGTATGTATTCATATATACGCTGGCAATGACTACGTATACGCAGGCAATATATACGCAGCAAATGGCACATAACTGAGGTACATATCAACAGACCCTAACCGCAGGAAGCCACACGCAGGCCCTAATCTATGCACAGTTCATGCTGTTCATCATGAGGACATTCCGCTATAAATGGAAACATATACGCAGGTATATGTAGACTGGAGACATATACGCAGATACCTATTCCACTGTTCAATAAATCATACGCAGGTCAATGGGACATGAATACGCTGTTCAATACGTTGTGTATGTATTCATATATATGCTGGCAATGACTACGTATACGCAGGCAACATATATGCAGCAAATGGAAATATATATATACATAGTAATATACATGCTGTAGTACCGCTGTAAGGGAAGACAGTGATGATATACGCATAGCATGGAGATACAGTCTTGTAATGAAGAACACAGTCTTGTAATAGAGTCATACGCATGAAGAGCACCATATACGCTGTCAATATATGCAGCTAGAACTCTCCTACATTCTGGGCCAAAGCATATTTTGGCATACGTATAGTTCAATATATATTTGTGTATTGATCTGAGCTCTTGCTAGCTCATATTTCTTGGTTATAATATCAGAACTCAAAGATGCAATCCCGATCTCATTAAGGATGAGCCTCTCAAACGTTGTCACAAGCCTGTTGACAGTGTGAGGTAGTCTAGATGGACAACATGTAAACCTTTGAGTATTGTGAGTGACAGCGTGGCACATAAGACAACCTTAAGGCAGCAGCATAATGATGATTCATATTAGCGTGGGCAGCATGTAGCATGATGATGAATAGGGCTGCATAATAATGGAAAATGCAGAATAATGGGCAGCATGATGATGAAGGCAGATGAGATGGTGCTCCACTGTTAGATGCAGCTAATGGACGAAATGGATAGCTGAAGCAGTCACCTTAGAGAATCAGTTGAAGCAATATGTCTTCAACTGATCTCTGTAGATATCAAAAGTCAAAGTGTTGACTTCTATTGTAATTGTACTATCTCTCTCTTTCTCTCTTTCTCTGCTGAACTTTGAAGAACATAAAAGAAGAATTGATCAAGGGTTTCCCCACACATTGTGGGGTTTGTCCCTAGCTCGCGCCATATCTTGTGTCCTCTTGCCTTGGCTTGTCTTCTGCGTTTTATATTTATGTTCTATCTGCAGTTTATCATAACGCTGATGTGATTGCTAATTGTGAAAATTTAAATAAATTGCTCTAGCATAGAACATACCTAATCTTAACATTTTTGGCGCTAGAAGGAGGGCCAGATGGCAAGCTATTTCGTCTCATCTTGTTTTGAACCTTTGCACATCTATCATGGATTCTATTACACTCATCCCTCCACAATGTCTTTCGCATGCCGAACCTCTCAACATCACGAGG
Organism: Pinus tabuliformis; assembly: GCA_031772625.1. NCBI lineage: Eukaryota > Viridiplantae > Streptophyta > Pinopsida > Pinales > Pinaceae > Pinus > Pinus tabuliformis. Next base: position 272,865,887 of record CM062807.1, read on the forward strand.
GAGTTTTTTGATCTCTTGTCTGAATTCACGTATGATGGTGAAGGCAAAGTAGCCTGGCCTGAGTACTTAGAAGACTTCTATGTATTCCTTGAGAATGCAGACGAGTTCTATGCAGAAGAGGTCAGTCTGCTGCTATCATACACACTTCACGAATCCCCACAACGGTGGTGCTGCAGTTTGCCTCCTGGCAGTGTGCACTCACTTGACTAGTTTTGTGATCTCATTGAATCTACTTTCCATCATTTTGATCCAGAACCTCTTGACAAAAAATGTTACAACAACGAAAGGTCCCGCAGGAATCGCTTATGGATTTTTGGCAGTGCTTTTGTGATTTGCAGTTTGAAGCTTTGAAAAGCCAGATGAAATTTCCATATCTTTGGGACAGATTCGAATATTGTCTTAACAAATCAGTCCATCCCAAGAAGAAGTTCAAGATCAATCCCCGCTTAGCATTATTTGGTGATGGCACTGCGCAATCATGGACAGACACGGTCGTTGTCACAAGTGACTGTCCGCCGTCCCCTCATCAAACAGCTCCACCATCGCAGAGTGATGCGGGAGAGCATGCACACACATTTTTTCAACCGTCACATCCTCCCGACATTGCTCCTTCCAATTTTCGCGCAAGCTTGGTTGTGAATCCATTGGGTTATCACATGCATTTTGTACCTCAACCTCCATCTTCGTACTTGGATGATCCTCTGGATGACATTGTCTTGTGTTCTTCCATTCCAGACTCTACACTTGTTGTGAATGAGGATCAAGCCATCGACAGAGTTGGTGTTGCACAACCAACATGCGCTGTCATTCATGAAGAGTATGACTGGGAGCTTGAACATCCACTGACAACAGAGGACCATCCCTGTCTATCCGTACCTCCTCCGTTTTTTCCTGACATCCTTGATGATCCTGCCATCCCTGATTTTTCATGTGTATCTTTGTCCACAGATGCACCTATTGTTGATCATTTGCAGGACACACTGTATGTCAGCGTATTATCCGACAACAGAGAGGACCGACCATTCATTGAACATCCACTTGATTTTTCATCTGCTTTTTTCGAAAATGCAGAGGGTGAACATCCTTGCTTCTCATCTACCCCTCTGTGTGATTCATCTAATCATGAGGATGCCGACAAACATCCTGAATTTTCTGATCTTGATTGTCGTGATCTCTCTACTTCTTCATTTGATCACGATATTGATTCAACTGTTGTTAATCTGTCTAAGACACTGGTCTACGATGATCTATCTGTCAACGAAGTCGAAACCCCGCAGATTGTCGAGGCACTTCAACCCGAGCTGATGGTTATGTCAGGCCCTCGCTGTCCTAAGGTTGGTTTCACTTCCGATCAGGAAATTGTTCAAACACCTGAGGCTCCTCATCACTCATCTGTATGCATTGAAGATCAATCTCACACACAGATTTTGCTTCCTCCACTCGAACTACACAACCCCATCGCTCTTGCATTCGAGGAATCTTACACCGCAAGCACACTTGCACAATGTAAGTGGTCTACCTTTCTCACGTTTGCTTGCATGTCACAGTCAAGAGAATGAATAACACCATGGCAAGTCCACAGAGTGCATGTCATGCGCTCTCACTCACTTATGTTTTGTGGATGCTTTTAAACTTGGAGTGTGTTTGTCTTCATTGTTATATCTTTCTTATTTGCTGGTTCACACAACTGTCTTGTTCGTGAACCATGCCTTCACCAACATGGGTCGACCAATGCGCCAGTGGCTGCATTGGAAGTATCACTTCACGTGAGTAGGCCCATGCACCGTTAGCTTAGGAGTAGGAGTAGTGGTTTGCTTGCATGCATGTTTGCTTACTCGCTTTGCATGTTTGTTTGTTTGCCTGCTTATTTGCTTACTTGCTTTGCTTACACATTTACTTTTGCTTTTTGCTTTGTTTTTTGGTTTGTTTGCTTGTTTGCATTCATAGGTTAGTTTCGCATGGACCATGTGTGACTCTTGAATCAAGCAAGGCAAAGTACAAGAGGACTTGTGCAATTATCAATACTTGGTTATATGTCGTCCTGCCTCTGTATGAAGAACTTGTTATCTTCAGTCCATGATACGCCAATGGAAAATATGTACTGTTCGAAGTGAACCTTGGTGAAAACACAACGCTTGCACGCTAACTAGTGTCACCTACTCTAGTCGGTTGTTTTTGGGTTAATCCTTGTCAGCTTAGTCAAGTAGAGTAAGGTGAGGGGGAAAACCTTAACAAGCATGTAAAAGGTATATATAAACTACTTCTCTGAAGGAACAACCTCTTCTGCTCTCAATAAGTTGGGATCCCTCTTCTGCCTTTGAAATGAATAAGTGCTATGCACAGTCACAAAAATGAAAAATGAAAAATTGGAAGTGTGAAAAATTTCAAAAAATGAAAAATGAATAAGGCGAAAGAAGAGAAAGGCTTCCTGCGCAGAGAGGTGATGCAAGTAACTCTGCCGGGGTACTGACCAGTTTCGCTGGCAGCGGAGCGATGCTTGTGTTCCTGCGTGACTCTGTCGAGGTACTCTCCAGGCCTGATGGCAGCAGAGCAACACCAAAGATGAAACTAAAACTCTGACGATCATATCACTTGTGCACCAATATACCCCTCATCCCCAATCGAAACAACTACGTTGACTTGGCCTGGAATGCGTGTCGACCAACCAAGGGCTTGGAAGATGCTATATCTTACAATCAAGCAAGTGTGGAAACCAAGACGAACAGAGAACTGAACAATACTTCTAGAGGTGTTAGACTTGCTTTTCATGAACAAGGTCCATTCAGAGAGCTGGAGTTCTACTAGTGTGTCGCCAAGTGTTTTAGTGGCTACAAACACCCTCCAAAATTTTGCATTAGCTTTGTTTTGGAACCTCCCTACCGATCATCCTCAGTAGCATGTCTTGCACTGTCAAGCATATAGGCTTCAACTGTTTCTCAGTGTCTTGTCATCCTGTGCATGTTAGTTTGCTTCACTCCCCTCACAGGCTATCTTTCCAGACTTAGACCATGTGCTGGCCAAGTAACTCCCCCAGAAAAAGGCGCAATTCTAGAGGGGAACCAGCCTTCCCTCCAGAAATTACGCAAATTAGCTGGCCATCGTGTTGAGCTCAAGAATTGCGCAATCAGTTTGTCAGGCTTCCCTTAGAAAATTGCGCAATTCTGGAGGGGAACTAGTCTTCCCTCCAGAAATTGCGCAAATCAGCCTGGCAGACAGCTGGGCTCCAGAATTGCGCAGAGCAGTCAGGCAGTCTTCCTCTAGAAAACTGCGCAATCTAATCCAGCACTGTTGCTCAGCCCATACATTGCGCAATTCTAGGAGGCAATCACCTGCTGACCCCATAAATTGTGCAATCCCTCTGGGACAGCTAGCCCAGCTCAGCCCAAGAACTGCGCAAATTTTCATCCCAAGCTCGCAAATAGATGCATGTTCCTTCAAGTTGACTGGCTCCCTCCGGGACCGAGCAAAACTGATTTTTATGCATGGACTGCTTTTCCCTAGACAACATGCAAAGGTATCCCTAGATTTAGGGATCTATATTTAGCAGCTAGAGGTTACATGCAATGCTCATTTTAGAAACCTCCCGCCAAGTGTCGCTTTTTCGAGATTTGTGGCATGCCCGTCATAACCTCGATTGTATAAAATTTTATGAACCAGACCCTGCAGAGCTCATTCCTCACATTGATCTTGCAGCTCTGACATCCCACCTCACATCTAGGAGTCATCGGCACATTCAACTCAGCAGTTTCGGGGTAAGCCTGCTTTGCATGTTTTGCACTGCGTTTCTGTCGCTTTTTGTGTTTCGGCTTGTGTGAGTGTTGTTTGCTTGATTTCAGTGAGCACTTGCTGTTGTTTTAATGTATGTTAGGTTGTAGAAGCACCGTTCAGTTTTCTTTCGCATCTCACTACTGTCGCATGCATGATACTATTTTTGCACCGACAGTAGCAGTTGCGGCGACTTGCTTCACACACATGCATGCTTAACCATTTCTGAATCCTGCACTTACTGTTTACATGCATGATCATCCACTCTCGTTTACACTCAGTTTCATCGTGCATTTAGACTTCTCATGCTTTCAGTCGCTTGTCGGTGGGTCTGGGCTGCCTTTGCCGGACTAGCATTGCGCATTTCTGGAAGTGAAGGCTTTGCCTTTCCTATAGAAATTGCGCAAGTCTGGCCAAGCACTAACCTCCAGGCTTGCATTGCGCAATTTTGGGAGGCAGTGCTTTGCTGGCCCCAGAAACTGCGCAATGCAGTTTGCTGGTTTGCATGTCACTGCTGACTGAAATTGCGCATTGCATAGTTTCAGTCCTTAGCGGGCCAGGCTGTACTGTGCATTGCGCAGTTCCAGCGGTCAGTCAGCCTCCCGATAGCTCGGACTGTGCCTTGCGCAGTTTTGGCAGTGAGTCTCCTAGCCTCCCAGTGAAAATTGCGCAATCTTCAAAGACAGTGACACATGTATGTTACATGTCAGTCCTCCAGTTTGTTTTGGTTTTCGATTGACAGATTGCTTGTCATGAGTGTTGCTATGTCTCCAGGTATCATAGGTGTTCGTCTGCCTCTCAACAGCAGCACAAGTACAATGGCTTCCAGAAGAGCAGAGTCGAAGACACTGTTCAGAGCATGACTGGGGATACAGTCGACGAAATGTCTATGAACTTGCCTATCTATGAAGACATCAAGTTGTTCATGGACAAGGATATCAAGATGAAATGGCAGCAGCGTCACATCGAGCAGCACCATCAGCAGCAACAGAAGGTAGCACACTTGCATGCGACAAAGGTAGCACACTTGCATGCGACAAATGCAAGAGGAATGTTGTTGACAGCGCAAAGGCGGAACAAAGTTGCAAGCTCAAGCAAATCCACTTGTGATGAAAGCAGCTTTGGAGAATGAGGCTATGAGGCGACGACGTGACAAAAGGATCGCATGAAGGCAAAGAGAAAAACAAAGGAGTTGCGGGTGCTGAAGCAGCAACTCAAAGAAAAACAGGAGCTACACTGACAAGAGAAGAAGTTGCAGCGAGAACCGGTATAGCAAGGGGCGCAACATGCGAAGACTGATGAAACTGCGGCCATACAAGTTATGGACCCATCCATTAGCTGGCATGGAGCAGATAGGGTGAGCAGTGTTGTCGATCGCATGCAAGGGTATTCAGGAACATGGATGTCATTGTGCGCACGCATGCGATCCCACCCATTTGGCACACTCACCAAAGCGAAGACAAGAAGCAAGTCCGACTGGAGTTGAACATGTATTTTGACAAGTTGATGCGCATGGTCAACAACACACACTCGGAGATCAACACAGACACTATGCATCAGTATGTTGCTGGTCCCACTGCACTCAGGATGATGATGCGCATGTTATCAAACGAGTTGGATAGAGGAGCCAAATCAGTGTACTTGGATGCAACAGAGGCAAGAGTTCGTTTTCAGCAAGAGGTCACCATTGAGCGCACAAGCACCATCACGGACGACCAAGCTTGGCATTAGTTCGTCACTGTCGAGCATTGCAAGGATGTGAAAGAGTTGGTCTTACCACAACTGTCCGAGTGTTAGTGATAGCTTGCATGGCTTGCTCAAGCCTATTTTGTCTCACATGGGTACATGTATAGATTGTATTTAATGTCTTGTCAAGTGGAAGTTCAAGTGTCAATAGTTGAATGTAACAGTCATAGAGTAGTTGAAGAGTCATGAGGGTAGATGAACTGTCACAAAGGGGGAATGTTAAGGGTCATCCCACCCTTTGCTATATATAGTCCTTCATAACTCATTGTAGAGGCTTTTGGTCAGCGAAGCTTCGGATAGGAGTATCTTAGAGAAAGCTTGGAGAGTATTGCAACGAGCCTTGGCTTCTCCACTGTGCAGAGCTAGTATATCTCTTTGGAGGAGAAGGCGATAGTGACTATAACGTTCCACTGTCGCAACTAGTGGTTGGTCATGGTTGTATTGTATCACTGGAACTTTCACTTCTTAATATAACAGAGCCAACACGTTTCATGCATATGTCATATTGTATTTCAACTATCTTGTTTATTCTAAATGATATATGTATCTGTTTGCTTACGCATGCGTGTATAGACTCTTTCTGTATAAGTATGTATGAATTTTACTGAAATGTGCTATTGGATTAACCATCACTTTGGATTGCTAGCTTACTTGCTTTCCAGTGTGTGATGCATCTTTGCTCGTGTGTTCCCTTCTTAACTCCGTGCTTTCATAGGTTTCCAAGGGGCGCACTCACCTCACCCTCCGTGTGTTAGAACCGCTCATGCACCTTCCTTGACTTGCTGCATATGTCACACGCTTGCTACCAACAGGGACCACTTGCTTATGTGCGCAACCGCTGTCAAGGCGATACCATACGACCCACTATTGGGACTCCTACACCAAACAGTCTGAGGTCTAATTGGGACTTCTTACCGGGGAGATCCCCTGACATGTTGGTGGTTCCAGCACCGTCAACACCAACCTTTGTGCAAATCTGGAAATCGAGCTGCCAGACTCCCTCTGAATCTGGACGATTTCTTCCCTCCTCTTCTGAGCTTCCCGTCTGATCAAATTTGCTCTGATACCATGTGAAATTTTTAATTGTTGCAACAATTGGAAAATATTCTTCTAACTCTAAAATAGTTTTGTAGTTTATTTTCTACGACAAACAACGAATAATTCACAACTGCAATTTTCACCAAAATAAATATTGTGGAAGATAAACTAGAAACTGAGCATATACTGGGAGACACACACAAAAATATAACATCATTGTTTTTGGACAAAAGTCCCCAGAAAAACCCAGTGTGGGAAAATCGGTGCAATAGCTGAGCATTTTATTATTATACAACAATGAGAAAATTTTGAGTACACTAGATGCTGAAAACTGGCAATCCTATAGAGAAAAAACTGGCAAAATTTCGTGAGGAATTTTCCTCACCCCCACAATCAATCTGTAATATCCCGTTTCAGAGATTTTCCCCAAAAACCCTAGTGAACTCCAACCAAATACACACAAATAATATAATAACCGGGAAACTCAAAGTGATAAAAATAACAGTGGTGTGACATATAATTATATAAGCAAGAAATATAGGCAGATACTCGAGAAATGCAGAGAGAAATGCTAAGCCATTTTATTATACTGAGTAATGGAATGAGTACAGGAGGTGATCAGAAGGATGGCACCTCGACTTGCACCAGGCAAGTGAAGAAATACACTCAGAATAACAAAGGAATGGCCTCTGCGTGGATGCTGCTGGAAAACTGTCGTGCTGCTGCTACTGCTGGAAATCAAATGAGGATTTGGGGCTGTTCCCCTCCTCAGAAAATGCTGAAACTCTGGAATCCGCCCCTACTCAGAAAACCCAGAAAAACCCAGAAAGCTTTTCTGAAATGGCCGACCCCCGAAAATCGCCCCCTTGGGGAATCACGCAATCCCTCAAGGCCCTGCGCTGCCACTGAGTAGAATCCTCCAAAATACTACCTGAAACTCTGCCAAACCACTCCAATATGCAAGAGCTGATCCCTTGCTCAATATCCCAGCTCAACTCCTCCACAAATCCTCAATCCGGAACTGCTCCCAGAAGAACTGCATCCCTCTCTCTCAAGACTGCGCAGTCTTCCAATGCTCAGCTCCACCTCAATTCCAAAGATCAAAACTGCTGCAAAAAGACTGCTGAAAATACCTTGCCCGAGTAGGCACTCGAAGTCCCTCGGGGCTAAGGGTGAGATCTCCGAACGGAGACACTCAGTGCACTAAACAATGCTGCAGGCAGGCTAAACAGCGAGCGTGCTCCAAGTCGAAGTGACTAGCTCAAATGCTCATAATCGAATGACAAAATGAGGGGGCTCCTCTCTCCTTTATAGCATTGGCCTCTCCCAATCCCAAGGCTCACCTCCTCCAACGTAATCCCCTCTTGCCACGTGTTCCCTTTCCATCTGCGCAGTCCCTCCAAGTGTTTGCGTGGGCCCCATCTCTGCGTGGTCCTTTGGCCCCCTTGGCTCCCCTTTAAGTCACAACGTTGTGCTACTAGGAAGTGACTTTTATTCTAAAAGTGAGTTATGTCCCCTTTTCCTCACCTTTTTATTTACAAATAACTATAGAAGGCAAAATTGAGCAAAATCGAATATTCTAATTAGCCATGGCTAATTAGGAATATTACACAATCCTAGCTCAGTCAAGCCAATCGAACTAGCTCTCCCACTGCCTCTGCGTAGTCCCTGCGTCACTTCTGCGTAGGCCTGAAACTCGTTGTCTCAAAACTGCCTTGAATCAACTACTAATTGACTGTCGCTGGTCTGGAAGCCTCTAGCTTGGCCCTCTAGGATTTCTTTCGGCCACTAGCACCTGAACCGACCCTTCCTCTAGTTGAATCGAATTGCTCTCTAGAGGCTACTGTGCAAGCCTTGCACAACCTCTCTATGGCTATCTCTACCTCTCTGCAAGCTACTCTCCAGAACTGGAAGACTTCCTTCAGACCCATTGTCTCTACCACTCTCCGTCTTTGTGTCCCCTCATTGGGTCAAACTCTTTTGACATAATGCTGCTCTTTGGAAAATCAAACTGCCCAAGGAAAGTCAACCTCAAGTCTTTTCCTCCATCTACCCATCGACCTCTTCTTATAATTTCCAGCTGGGACACCAACGACTAAGATTAAAACTTAATAAATGGCTGGTATTATTAACTAGTCGATTTGTGTGAGTTTCTAGAGAAATCTCACTTTCCTCGATTAATTGTTGTTAATTAATCAATTTCCCTAAGTTAGACTTAGGAAAAATTTAATTACTGATTAATTAACTTAATTAAGACATCTCTAGGTGGATTTTCCTAAAACCTTTTTTGGGTTATGGAGTCCTAGTTTTTCTTAGCCTCTCTGACAACTGTCGAGACTAGAACATCATTCGATGCTACAAAAACTAACACAATTTTGGTCCTCAAAATCTAAGCAGTTCTGGTCTGCTTGAAGACTAATTTGGACCTCTAAATATCAGTGAGTTTCGACCTCACTTTGACAGTGAATTTGCTCCTCTAAATTCTGGAAAGGTTCAAACCATAAAAACAATTAAACTCGATCCTCCTAGTAATGCACTTCTGATGAATACTTGGCACTTTGACCTCATCCTTTAGCAATGGGATAAGGTGAAACCTTCCTTTAAGAACTTAGAATACGACAAGATTCTAAAGATCCAACTTCACTTTTGCAAGATGAATCAACTCCAGCAAGAATAGACTCAGCCCCTTTGAACAAGATTTCCACAGATGAACTCGACTCCCCTCTGCAAATTAACCTGGCTACAGTAGTTAATGCGGCCTCAGCAAATGGTTTTGGCCATATAAAGATAATACCACAATTCGATCTACTAGAGAGACAAAATTTTGACCACCCTTAGGGTTAAAAGGTGCAACTAGGGGCTAATTTCCCTTCCTAGAAGCCCCTTCTTTGATGGCTCATCACACCGTTAGACTACCCTTGATGGCGTCCTCCTTCACCTCAAAAATCAAAATTTTTGGATGCCTACAATGCCTCATTTTCAAGTCGGCCCCATTGGTGAAAAGACGTCTCTTGACCCCACGTTAACCACTATAAATACACCATAAGGCCACCTCATTTTGGCATCTCATCTTCATACTTTTCTCTTATATTCTTGGGTTGCATAGCTCTGAAAATTACAGGAGTTTCTTCACAAGTGCAAGGAAGGAGGAGGAAAAAATTACAGGTGGTCAAAAATCTGAATTTTCTGCAACTTTGACCAGCATTGACCAACGTTGACTTTGATTTTCTGAGCAAATTTTGACTTCGATCTTTTGGGCATATTTCTGTTTGGGCAAGCTGCATTCATTGGCACAAAAAACGAGGAATTATGGGCAGGTTGATCAACATTGGCGGCAGACCTTAACCACAGACAGTTGGCTGAAATTTGACTGATCTTCTCTCTGTTTTGGGCTGACTTTGCCCTGTTGAAGAGGCTGTGTTTCTTACTGCATTGACCGAATTAATTGGAGACTGTTTGACCACTGTTGACTGGATTGGTTAGGGCATATTGACTGCTGTTGACTGATCTCAGATTTGCAGACTTTGACAGATCAAATTGGGCTTCTTGTTTTGGATATTGGTTGGTCATCATTGTACTTAATTGGATTTTCTCTCTCTGCTGAACATTTGATATTGATCAATAAGAAGGATTGGTTGGGTTTTCCCCTTTGTGGGGTTTTGCCCTGGTATTAGCCTAAATCTCTATGTTCATTGTCTTGGCTTGTCTTCTTGTGCATATTGTTGATGATGTTCTATCTACAATTACTGTCAATAATGATCTAAAGTAAATGATAAGTGATTGTAACTGAAATCTATAGTGATTTCTATTGGAACCTGAAGTAGAATTGTTATTGGGCTAATAAGAGATTGAAGTAATTGTTGCAAGCATAGAACATACCATAAAAATTAACATGGTATCAAAGCTAAGGTGAAGACAAAGCCCAAGGAAGAAGTAAGCAATCACTGTTGGAATACTTGCTGCTGCTAAACAAGGGCTGTTGGACAAGTCTCCATGGCTGCTACCTCTTATTTCAAGACTGAGGATAAGCTCAATGACAAATCAGATTATCATGCCTGGAAGATGACTCTTTATTTGACCTTGGAAGAACATGAAGTGTTGGATTATGTGCAAGGGAAAGTGGTGGAGCCTCCTTCAAATGCACCTGCTGTTGCTAGAACGAATAATATAAAAGGTGAGGTCAAGGCTAAGAAAATCTTCGTTGATTCCATTCAAAAGCATCTAATCTCTTATATTTCTGATTTGGGAACTTCAAAGGAAATGTATGATAAGTTGATTGGGATGTTCAAAGTCAATAATGCAAATCGAATCCTCTTTCTCAAGAATGAGTTGAGGGGTATCAAGATAGACAAAGGGGAGTGTATACAAGCATATTCCATGCGAATAACTCAAGAATGATTTGCTATCTATTGGAGGAGTTACCACTAACAGGGAACTTACTCTCATTGCACTTGGAGGTCTTTCAAGGCCGTGGGAAATATTTGTCAGCACTTTTCTCAACAATGACAGGATACTTGGTTTTGATGAACTATTGGCTAGATGCACTCAAGAGAAAATAAGGATGATGGGGAGAGATAAAGTGTTTGAATGGAAGTGTTCCTACTGCTTTCTTTGCACAAGCTAAAAGGAGGAATGATGCTGGTCCATCTAATTCAAGAAAGCAGTGTCAAGGATCTAAGAAGGGATTCAATGGAAAAGGCAAAGGAAGATGCTACAATTGTTACAAGTTTGGTCACTATGCTAGAGAATGTCCTAACAAGAAGAATCCTCCAAGAGACAACAACAACAATCAAAGAAACAACTGGTCTAACAACAAAGGAAAAAGGAATGCTCCTGCTGCTCGAGAAGGAAATAATTGACCTCCCAAGAGGACAAGAAATGCCAGGTATGATGAAAATAATGTTGTTGAAAAATATGATGAATATTATCTCATTTCTGCTTTGTCTATTGCCTCTCCTCCGAACACTTTGGATCATTGGTTAATTGATAGTGGAGCCTCAAGGCACTTCACTGGATATAAGTAGGTTCTCTCAAATTTATTTGAGAGTCAGACTAATCTAAATATTATTCTTAGAGATAATGCCACCTACCTCGTGAAAGGGATAGGAATTGTTTACCTACACTTGAACTATGGTCAAACCATACGTTTTTAAGATGTTTGTATATGTCCGATTTGAAGAAGAATTTGGTGTCTATTTCTGCGATGGAAGACAAAGGCTTAAAGGTAGCTTTTATTGATGGAAATGTATGTGCATGGAATAAGAACTTTAAAGATGATTTTACTCTTGGGTTTATGGTTGATGGTCTTTATCAAGTTGGTGGAAGTCTTTTGGGAGATTTGGCAAATGACACCTCTATTCAATGTGAGCTATGGTACCAAAGATTTGCTCACTTACATTACAAAGCCTTACTATCGTTAAGATGGTTATAAGGATGCTTGAGTTTCAAATGAATTATGAAGAAGTTTGTCAAGGTTGTGTAGCTAGAAAACACACAAAGGGATCATTCCCTTTTAGTGAGAGCAAGACATCTGATATTCTTCAATTGATCCATTCTGGCATGGTTGGTCCTTCGCCCGTGACTTCATTGGGAGGATACTTATACAATGCGATATTTGTGGATGAATTCTTTCACAAGACTTGGATTTATTTCCTAAGGAAGAAGGGTGAAGTATTTAGATGGTTCTGTTCTTTCAAAGCATTGGTGGAGAATCATACAGGAAAGAAGATCAAGACATTGAGAACTAATAATGGAATCAAGTATGAATCTAATGAATTCAATGACTTTTGCAGAGAGGTAGGTATTAAGAGGGAGACAACCATTCCATATAATCCACAACAAAATGGAGTTGTCGAGAGAAAGAATCGAACTATTATGGAAGCCACCCATGCCATGATTTATGATCAAGATCTACCAAAGTTCTTATGGGGAGAAGCTGCGAACACTGTTGTGTACGTTCAAAATAGGAGTCCTCATCAAAGCTTGGATTTCAAGACACCCGAAGAAGTCTTCACTGGTAAGAAACTTGATGTTGCTCATTTTAGAATCTTTGGTTGTCCTGTATATTTTCATGTACCAAAAGAGAAAAGGAACAAGTTGGAAGCCTCTGGGAAGAAAGGTGTATTTGTTGGATATAGTGAAGATTCAAAGGCATAATGAATTTATGTACTTGGTCAAAGGGATGTGGAAGTAAGTAGAGGCGTTACTTTTGATGAAGACATTGCCCTTGGAAAAGAAAGGGATCTCCCTATCATAAGGAAGGATGATGATGCTTCGAAGAGTCAAAAAGAACCTCCGATGGATGAGCCCATGTCCGATGTTGATGGCCCAATGGATCCATTTGATCCACCATCTTATGATCTCTCTACCTCAAAGAAAAGACCACTCTGGCTTCGAGATACATTTCAAGATGCTGCATATCTTGTTGCTCCAAGAGGGACATTTCGGGAAAGTAAGAAGCCTACTGGGTATCAAGGATATACTTGGTTGCCATTAGTACTATCATTCAAATCGAACCTTGCACTTTCGAAAAAGCTATGAAGCACCAGGTATCGAAAGATGCTATGGTTGAGGAATATGAGTCAATCATGATGAACAATATCTAGGAAGTGGTGCGTAGTGTTAGAAAATCAGAAAGACAGAAATATTTTCTTATACTTGATAATTATTTGTAATGTTCTTGATTTCTTATTAGGTTTCCTATATATCTTCTTTCTTTTTAGTTCATCAAGCATTTACCAAAGCAATAACACATAAATCAATGGACACCCATGTCTAGGGGAAATCACAATAAGTGATTCTTCCTTCAATAGTTTTCGTGAGATAATCCAAGACTCTAGACCTTGATACAAACTTTCCTCCACACCAAGTCAACCTTCTTCTTTCTTTGCAGATAATCCTATTTGACTTGACAACAGTAGCAACAATAGCAGCACTATGCAACACTTTCTTGCAGTGTTGCGAAATTCGTGATAACAATAAAAAATCGCAATTTTTTGAAAATGCCGATATTATCGGCCGATTAATACGATTTTTTTCTCAAAAAACCGCGAAATAATTGCGCTAACTTCAAATAATCACGATTAATTCGTAATAATCACGATTCGATCTGAAATTATCGTGGGGGTGACAGACAACGGGTTTTATAAGGTAAACAATGATTTTTTTTTTTTTTTTTTGTCATTTTGAACAGACAGCGGCAGCGGCGTGGATTGGGAGCTGAGGAGGAGAAAAACCCTGGTGGATTGGGAGATGAGGAGGAGAAAAACCTTGGTGGATTGAGAGCTGAGGAGGAGAGGAATCCTGGAAGGCATCTACTAGGGCAGAGGAGGAGGAAGCTTTGAGGTTTTAGCATCCCAAGCAAGAGAACTTCGTCTTTGAATCAAATTTCTCTGGAAAACTGTGGTTTCCAAGTATGGACACCAAATTTGGCCATTTTGTTTTTGTTTTTTTCTTGTTTTTGCTTGGGTTTCTGTAACCCATTATTTATCAAAGATTTTTGAGTGGATTTGATGGTGTTTTTTTCATTTTTGTTGCATAGAGTGGAGAGAGTTCATTTTGGATTGAGTTGAGGTTTTTTTGTTTGTTAAATTGTAAAAAATTCAATGTGTTGTGTCATGTATGTAATTTTTTTTTTAATTTTTGTAACTTGCAATTCTTATTGTGCCATAGTTTCAACTTCAAAGTTCAAACTTCATCTTATATTAAAACTCAAGAGTTCAACCAAGTTACAAACATGCCAAGGAAATTGGACCCTCTGTGGGAATTTGGTGAACCTGATGGAGGGTTTGATAGAATGAACTTGACTTGCAAGTTGTGTGGGCATCATATGTCAGGGGGGGTTTATAGATTGAAGTATCACCTTGCACAAATCCTTGGATTTGATGTAGGGCCTTGCACAAATACAAATGCGGAAATCATCCAAAGAGACATGAGATCATTGGAAGAATTAGAGCATGAGAGAGTGGCCAAAGCAAAATGAAGAAACAACTAGCAGAGAGGGTGTTAGGCTCAGGTGAAAATGGAAGTGGCACTGGTTCTACTTCAGCATCAATATCTATAACCAACTCGGTAGCTGCCTCATCATTTTTTGTTCCTAGAACCACGCCTGGTTCACAACCATCTATCACTTCAATGTTTAAGAAAACTGAGAAAGAACAAGCTGACAAGTTGTTGGGCAAATTTCTCCTTTGGAGTGATATTCCTTTTAGCGTTGCAAGGAATAATCCATTTTTTCAGCCCGTTGTTGATGCTATTGCAACTGTTGGCCCAAGGTACAAAATCCCTTCTTATGATGACTTTAGAGGCCGGATTCTTCAAGATGAAAAGGTTGACTGCACCAAAAGATTGGAGGAGTTTAGGACATCATGGGCACAAACAGGATGCACTATGATGTCAGATGGTTGGACCGACCAAAAGGGGAGAACCTTTATAAACTTCTTGGTTAGTTGTCCCAAGGAGACAATGTTTATGAAATCTGTTGATGCATCTTCACATATCAAAGATGCAAAAATTTTATGTGATTTGCTGGATGTGTTTATTTTGGAGGTGGGTGCGGAACATGTTGTCCATGTCATAACGAACAATGCTGCAAATTATGTTGCTGCTGGCAGGATGCTTATGGAGAGGCATCCTACTTTATTTTGGACACCTTGTGCTACACATTGTATTGATTTGATGTTGGAGGACATAGGAAAAATTTCTTTTGTCAAAATATTGTTGACTCGTCAAAAAGCATTACAAAATTTATATATAATCATACATCTGTGCTTAGCTTGATGAGAAATTTCACCAACAACAATGAGTTGGTGTGCCCTGCCATTACACGGTTTGTGACCAGTTTCATATCTCTTAAATCCCTCATGAATTCTATGTGGGATGTGAAGAGAATGTTTTTTTTCAGAGGAGTGGTGTGCGTTGACAATGAGCCGCAAACCAGAGGGAGAGGCCATATGCAGATTAGTTTCATACCAGGAAGACTTCTGGGCGGGAGTGCAGGAGGTGTGCACCGTTACTGAACCTTTGGTAAAGGTTCTTCGATTAGTTGATGGTGAGAAGCCCGCAATGGGCTATTTGTATGAGGCCTTGGACAGGGCCAAAGAATCCATTCGGACCTACTATGATGATAAGGGAGATGAGGGGTTTCAGAAACAACTCCTATGGGAAGTGATTGATGAATGATGAAATAACACACTCCATCGTCCCATTCATGCTGCAGGGATCTACCTGAACCCCGCCTTTTCTTACCCATGTGGGTTCGTATTTGATGCTGAGATCATGGATGGATTCTTAACTTGTGTTCAGAGGATGGTGCGATCTCCAGCAGGACGTGTAGAAATCTCCAAAGAAATGGAGATATACATGATGGTAGGTGACGCATTTGGCTTTGAGATGGCTGTCACTGATAGGACAACTAAAATGCGAGGAATTTTTAGTTTGTTTCAAATTTCATTGTCTCTTCAAGTTTATAACTTCATACTTTGCTTCAGCTTTCAAATTTCATTTTTTTCTTATGTTTATTTAAAATTTTGTTGTAGATGCACGATGGAGAATCTATGGTGCCAGGGTACCCCATTTGCAAAAGCTTGCCATTCAAATCCTCAGCCAAAGATGTAGCTCCTCAGGATGCGAGCGCCACTGGAGTGTATTTGAAAAAATACACAACAAAAAGCGCAACAGGTTAAACTTAAAACTTAAAATATTGCAAATTTTCAATTAATTTTTGAATTCATTAAACAACATTTTTTTTATAATTATTATTTTATGATCTTTGTACAGGTTGGAGTCCCATCGACTTAACGACATGGTCTACGTCTTCTACAATCTTCGATTGTGGGTGAGGAAACTTGAGAGGATACCTGATATGGATGCCATTTCATTGGATGGGATTGACACCACTGTTGCATGGAGGGTTGAGGCCGAGAGGCCTCTCATGGAGTCTGCCAATGATTGGTTAGAGCAGGAGGTAGTGGAAGGCGTAGAGGGGGAGGAGGAGGAGGAGCAACAGGAGGAGGGGGTGACACCACCTACTCGGGCTACCCCTGCCACTAGTAGAGGACGTGGTCTACCTCTTGTAGCTCCTAGTTCTTCAGCTTCTAGAGCACAACAGAGTCTACTGCGAACTCCACCGATATCTACATCTAAAGGGAAAGGGAAAGCTATTGCATTTTCTCGCAAGAGGGGCAGAGGAAATCAGTGGTATTAGTTATTTGGTTTATTTCATTGGATATGACATTATGACTCATGATATGAGTCTTGAGATACATTATTATATTTTTTGTTGATATTTTAAGGCTGAGTTGGGACTCGGAAGTGAGGACTTACTATTCAGGACATGATTCACTGTTATGTGTGATGTAGCACTAGAAATGATATTTCACATCTTATATATTAGTTCTTTTATCATATTTATGTGTCAATGTATTTATTTTATGTTGTAGATGCTTTAGATATTAAAAAAATTGAAAAAAAAAATGAATATTTTTTATTTTACGATTTTTTCCCGATTTTTACCGATTTTTTCCTAATTTTTACGATTTTTTCCAATTTTTTCCCCTCGCCGAATTAATCCCGATAACGATTTTCGCAATATTGCTTTCTTGGACCCAGTAACTTCGAACTTGCTTTGGAAACTCCGATCTTGGCTGAAAGACTTCGATCGTAACTTAGGAACTTCGATCTTGGCCCAATACAACTTCTTGAGGCAGCAACACCCAACAACAACAACTTCGACCTATACTTGTTCTAGTAGCAACAACATGCAACAACTGGCAGCGACATCAACAAGAGAACTTTGATCTTCCAATCTAGGGCATGAGGGAGAGAGAGATGCACCAAAATTTCGATTTTCCTTTCTTATTTCACCTTGACCAAACTCGCACTTCTTTAGCCCTCTTCCTTCACTTCGTGCTTTTTCCAGCTTCCAGAGAGACATCGAACTTGCTTGAGATGTTCTCCTCCAAATGAATTCAAACTGCTTATTTATAGCCTTTAGGTGAGGTTGAATAGCCCTCCTTGAGGTCGACTTGATCATCTTAAGGCCGACTTGGTGTGGAGGCAACATATTTCATTTTTGACTCAATACTAAACCCTTTTACATGATTCAAAAGCCCAAGAAGGGTCTCTTTAAAAGTACAATGACTCTATTAACTCATAATAAATCCTAGAAGTCCTCAATGGGGACTTTGACCTAAAACATGATGACCCAAGCATGAAACCCATGCTTTAATAAGTCATAATAATAATAATAAAAATTATTTTCTTTGTTCTTTTGACAAGTATATTACATGATTACTCAAATACATTAATGAAGACCAAACCTAGTTACATTTTCCAACACCTAGACCCAAGGACAAGGCCATGGTCACTTTGAAATGGATCTACAAGATTAAACATGGAGCTGATGGAAGTGTTGAGAAATACAAGGCAAAGTTCGTAGCTCTTGGTTTTTCTCAAAAGGAAGGAGTTGACTATGATGAGATATTCACACCAGTTTCTCAATACACAAATATGCAATTCGTAATTGCTCTCGCTGCAAATCAAAGTTGGAGCCTGCATCAAATGGATGCCAAGACTCCATTCTTACATGGCTTACTCAAGGAGGAAGTCTGCTTGGAACAACCTTAGGGGTTTGATGAACAGGATAGAAGGACACATGTATGCAGGTTGAAGAAAGCCCTTTATGGGTTAAAGCAAGCTCCTAGGGCTTGGTATGAGAGGATTGATAACTATTTTATGAAGTTGGGATTTACAAGAAGTTATGCTGATATGAATTTATACTTCAAGGTTGGAAAGGACATACCACTTATTTTGGTCTTATATGTTGATCTATTTTTGACTAGTGCATACACTCTCATTTATCAATGTAAGAGGGAGTTGACTTTTGAATTCGAGATGAAGGACCTATGACTGATGCATTACTTCCTAGGCTTGGAAGTCTGGTGAAAGCTAGGTGAGATTTTCATCTCTCAAGGAAAATACATTGTGAAACTATTAGAAAGATGTGGCATGGTGGAATGCAAGTCAGTGACTACACCGATGGAACTAAATTTCAAGAAGCTATGTGGAAGTGTTGCTGGTCCAAATTTGGCAAATCCTATTGAATATAGACAACTTGTGGGAGCTTTGATGTTCTTGGTGAACACACAACCAAACATATGCTTTGTTGTTAATACATTGAGTCAGTTTATGGTTGAGCCTCATCATATACATTGGGTTGCTGCTAAGAATCTTTTGAGATATCTTCATGGTACTATCAACCATGGACTTAGCTACATTGTTGAGAATTTGAGATTACATGGATATACTGATGCTGACTGGGTTGACAGTGTGGTGGATAGAAAAATCACATTTGGGTGTTGTTTCTCCTTGGGGTCTGCTTCAATTTCATGGATGAGCCATGAACAAAAGTTTGTTGCACTAAGCACCGCTGAGGCTAAATAAATTACAGCTAGTATGGCTTGTTGTGAAGCCATTTGGTTGAGGAAGCTCTTCAGTGAGATACTTGAGCATGTGCTGGGTAGTAGATACCACCATCATTTATTGTGATAATCAATGTGGGATTTGCCTTTTAGAGAATCCCGTGTTCCACGATCAATCCAAGCATATTGATATTAGGTGCCATTCTATTCGAGATATGGTACAACGAGGAGCAATAAGGCTCCAACACATCAAGGTGGATGAACAGGTTGCTGACATCCTCACAAAGCCTTTAGGGAAGGCCAAGTTCTTAGCCTTTCGAGAGAGTCTTGGATTCGTGGAAAGACCCTCCCATGAGGGTCCTGCTTGAGTTGGACATTGAGGTCTGGGAGCTCTTGGGGGCCTGGGGTACTTCTTGGAGCTATATGAGCATAGGGTGAGTGGTTCACCTTCCCATGAGGAGTACATACCCTAGCATGTGAGCATAGGGTGAGTGTTTCACCTTCCCCTATGGAGTACGCTATATGAGGACAGGGTGAGTGGTTCACTTTCCCCTGTGGATACCCCAACATACATCCTACCCTTGCAGTTTGGGACTCTTGGGAAGTACCTCTCATTTGGGCAATGAGTTGGAAAAAGTGGTTAGGGTTAATTAGTACTTCTGACAGACGTGTTTGGTACTGCTGTATTACCTATGACTAGGATGCACGATGTTCAACAACTTGATCCCCAAGGATCAAACCTGGTAGGAGTTCTACTCTTGGACATGAGGACTTGCCTTTGTCATTCTTGGTGAAGGTGGCAAGGTCTTGTGACCCACCCTTTTTCAATTCTTTCTTATTGGTCTATGATATCAATCTTCAGAAGAGACGAGACAAGTTGTAGAGATGGTACATGATGGACATGATGACATAACAGTTGATGGATGTTGATAGGTGGAATTCCTCCCTAGTTGAGATGGAGTGTTAGAAGGTGCATCTAGGGGCTAATTTTGTTGATTTGGGGTAGCATTGGATGTGCTCTAGCCACGAAATTTGGTGGAGAGGTTGGGGCACATGAGATCTCCAATGCCAAGAAAGGGTTTGGGCAGATTCTAAACAGATTAGGAGATATTAAAGTAATTAATATTTTTAATGGAGTCCCTAAGTCTAAATTGGGGAAAATAAAATATTAATGTGTATTAATATGAATCTGTGTTAGAATGGTCCAAAAGACATGGATCAAGCCAGATCTAATCTTAGCCGTTGATTAGGGACTTAATCTCGGTCGTTGAGATGTCAATAGGAAAAGTATAAGAGGAGGCTTGAGGGTCACTTGGAGGGTACACTGGAGTGATCAGTCATTCTATTCTCTAGAACGGGGTTTGCTAAGAGAGATAGAATCAGCGATCGGAAGAGCAGCTGAGGGGCACTGAGTATAGAGAAACAGAAAAGGCAGAGATTGTGCTGGGAGAGCAACGCAGCAGCCAAGGGGGGTGACGCAGAGCCAGCAAGGGCTCATGTAGGGCTACGCAGAGGCATCCAAGTATTGCGCAGAGCAACAGAGGGGCCAACGTAGTTGACGTAGAGGCTCCCAGAGCTGACGCAGGGCCTCCTGGGGCTGACGCAGGCCAAGAAGGCTAACGCAGGCCAAGGAAGGCTAACGCAGGGCCAGCGCTGGGCTAGGAGAGGCTAACGCAGTCCAGATTGGGCAGACGCTGGGGTTGCAGAGCAGTTTTGTGTTGAGGAACTGCCGGAAGGGTTTTCCGGGGTTTCAGCCAGGAGATTTCTCTCAAATTGTGAGGTATAGCTGGTAAGGAAATTCTCTGTTGGGTAGGCCAGTTTCGGCACGCAGATTGTACCCTGATATTGCTTAATAAGAAAACCCTCAGATACCTGCACCGGTTTTCCCACATTGGGTTTTTCCGTGGACATTGGTCCAAAAATAATGGTGTCATGTGGTGTGTTTGTTCTTGTTTCTTTTAGTTGCTGATTTGTATTATGTTGAGCATGCACTGGTGTTTATTTTCAGTATTTACTTTGTAAATAACTTGTTAAAGAAAAATAACAAGTAGGTAGGAATAAATCAGAAAAAGTGCATGAAGGGTTTCTAAACTAAGTAAACTTAGAAACTTCAACAAATTCTCCTTCCTAGAATCCCCTTCTTTGATGGCTCATTGCCCATTAGACTACCCTTGATGGCATCCTCCTTCACCTCAAAAATCAGAATTTTTGGACACCTAGAAATGCCTCATTTTCAAGTTGGCCTCATCTTGAAGTTGGCCCCATCCTCAAGTCGAACCCATTGGTGAAAAGACATGTTTCTTGACCCCACGTTAACCACTATAAATACACCGTAAGGCCTCCTCATTTTGGCATCTCATCATCACACTTTTCTCTTATCTTCTTGGTTCAATAGCTCTGAAAATTATAGGAGTTTCTTCTCACGTGCAAGGAAGGAGGAAAAATTTACAGGTGCCGAAAATATGGATTGTCTACAACTTTGACCAACGTTTACTTTGACTTTCTAAGCAGCTTTTGACTTCGATCTTTTGGGCATATTTTTGTTTGGGCAGGCCACATTCGTTGGCACACAAAATGAGGAATTCTAGGCAGGTTGACCAACATTGATTGTAGACATTGACCGCAAACAGTTGACCAAATTCCATTGATCTCTCAATGTTTTGGGCGAAATTTAACTTGTTGAAGAGGCCGAGTTTCTCGCTGAATTGAACGAATTAATTAGAGACTATTTGACTGCTATTTGACCATCGTTGACTGGACTAGTTAGGGCATATTGACTGATCTCATATTTGTAGACTTTCACAGATAGGCTCGGGCTTCTTTTTTTGGATATTGATTGTTCATCATTGGACTTAATTGGATTTTCTCTCTCTGCTGAACATTTGATATTGATCAATAAGAATGGTTGGTTGGGTTTTCCTCCTTGTGGGATTTTGCCCTGGCATTAGCCTAAATCTCTATGTTCATTGTCTTGGCTTGTCTTCTTGTGCATATTGTTGATGATATTCTATCTACAATTACTATCAATAATGATCTAAAGTAAATGCTATGTGATTGTTACTGAAATCTATAGTGATTGTGTTAAATTTAGTTATGTTCTATGCTTAGAGCAATTTATTTCAATTTTCATAGTTAGCTCAATATATTTTCCAGATTAGCAATCGCATCAACATTAAAGTAAATTGTAGATAGAACATAAACATAGATCGCAAAAGACAAGCCAAGACAAGAGGACACAAGATGTGGCGCTAGCCAGGGGCAAGCCCTAATGTGGGGAAACCCTTGATCAATTCTTCTTATATGTTCTTCAATAATTCAGCAGAGAGAGAGAGAGAGATAGTACATTTGCAACAGAAGTCAACACTTTGACTTATCTAAATAAGAGCACAAATCATCTCTAAGAAGATGATACATGTGATAGTTGAACTCAGTTGAAGACATGCTGCTTCAACTGATTCTCCAAGGTGACTCCTTCACCTATCATTGCGCTGCACCTCGTCATCATGTTGCACCTCACCGTGCTGCACCATGCTGCACCCATCATCACTATGCTGGACCTCATGACCATGCTGCACACATCATACTGCTGCATCTTATGCTGCCATTGCTGTCCCATGTGTCATTGTTGCACCATGCTGCCACAATTATCCCATGTGCCATATGCTAGCCACTGCTGTCCCATGTGGCATACAACTGTCCCACTATTAGTGACATTGCCATTCCATGTTTGGCATACTGCTATCCCATTTGCTATGCTCCAACAAGCACCATTGCCTAGCTATCCCATTTGGCATGTTGTACCTTGCTGCTGTCCTAATGAGTTTGCAGCACTATACTATTGCTGATGTCCCACTGTAGCCTTGCTGCACCATGTCATTGATTGTTGTCCTATTGCTTTCTCCACCAAGTGACCTTGCTGTCCCATGTATCTAGCTGCCAACACACCATACAAATGCTGCTCCACATATGTTTATATACTATTGTTCGTGGTTGTTCTGGTTAGGGCACTAGGGCAGCCCTAAACTCCTTTAACAATCCACAAACAACCCCCAAAGACTGCGGCTCACCTTCATGAGACACCTCCCCTAGCACGCTGCTGTTTTGGGCATGTTTGAGCCCTTAACCTTTCCATACTGTCCCTGTTTTGAGGTGGTTAGGACTGCGACCTACCATAGTCTCATGTTGTCACCTACAACCCACTCAAAACAGGCTTCCCTTACCTTTTCGCTACCCAAACAGACCTGTGATCACCCTTCTTCAACTCGGCCTCCAAGCTCAGCTCCTCAGACCTCTAATAGCAACTCGGTTAGCCTTGAACCAGACCTTAACTCGCTCACTGCCTTGCCCTCTTCTTGTAGCATCATACGTTGCCCTTTCTTGCACCCAAGACACCTCAATAGACCTGCGTCTAGGGCTTGAACAGACCTGCAGTTAGGTCAGATTTAGGACAACGTTAGGGCTGCTTTAGGGTTGCGGCTAGGGCTTGTTTAGGCCTCCTCCACCGCTGCGTTAAACTTCTTCCATGAGCTCCTTTAGGTCAACGTAGATCCCTTCCATAGCTTCGCTGGCTTGTCTTCTTTGTTGCGGCTAGGGCAGCTAGGGCTTCTTCCTCCTAGATTTTTCTCACACTAAAACCCAAGACAAGTGGAGAGAAATCAAGAGAGAAGTGTGTATTGAAATGACAATCAAGTCACCTCTTTTTATACTAAAACGTTGAGCACATGTGGGTGTTATTTAGTTGCTGGTTGACCTTGATGAATTGTCTTATGACACAAATAAATTCATAACTCCATGAATACTTATTGGAATTGGATGATCTTTAGATCAATCCTACACCTCTCGATGAGAGGGATCCAAGAAAAATATCAGCTGCCATAAATAAGATGATCCACATGGAGTTTGGCCCTAGTTGCGAATTTTAACAGATTGTTATTGGAATCTGAAGTAGAATTGCTATTGGGCTAATAAGAGATTGAAATAATTGTTGCAAGCATAGAACATACGATAAAAAATAACACTTAGAATAATGGCAATGAAATTGTGGCCCTGGCAATACCCTTGTCTTGAGTAATCAATGCGCTATCAATAAACTGATGATCTTGGCCCCTTGGATGATGAGTTTCAACCTGCTTCTAGGATGATTAGTTTGGCCCTCCTTATGACACAATTCAGGCACTAAGAAATCTGGAAATGACAAGCAACTTTGGCCTCCAAAGATTTTACAGCTTGACCTCCAATTCAGTGTAACTCAGCCTCTCGACCTGCCAAAGAAATGTGCTCCCGGCTTGCCAAAGGAAATGGTCCTTGGCCTCCAGAAAAAGAAGAATCTCAGCCTCCTAAAAGAGATGAAATCGTCCTCCCAATGATAAGCTTGATCTCTTCCGGCAAATAGAAGAATTTATCCTCCTGAAGGATTGACGTCCTCTAAAGGAACTTGGCCTCCAAATATATTTGACCTCTACCAACTGAATTCGGCCTCCTAAGAAATATAGCAACTCTTGGAGCAACTCGGCATTCAAGGGAAATGAAAATTTGAATAATTTCCCCACAATGCCAACTAGGGTGGCACTGTTGAGAAATCTATAGGGCAACAAATAAGATGATTTCTCTATCTATGATAACTGATTGTGATGTCTTTTTACCTTTTATTACTAATGAGCTTCTTCAATTATTATTATGTTCGCATATCATCAAATAGCTACCAAAACAAGAAGAACAATAGTACACAAGAACAAAGAATGTAGGTCGCAGGCCAAGGCCAAAACCTCTCCACTTGAGAGGAAAACCCGCAAAATCTCTTCTTTTCCTATAGATTCTTCAATTGACGAATTCCAAGACCCCTAGACCAAGACCAATACCCTCCAAGACCAAGTCCAACCTTTCCAGATGATGTTCTTCCTTTGTCCAAGTCAAACCCAGTCAAATCTCTTCCAGCATCACAACTTTGATCCCTAGCTTCAGAATTTCGACCTCTATTGTAGGTTTGTAATTTTTGGTCCCCAGCAACTGCTGCTGCAACCACATGTGTGAGCGAAATTAGCCTTCCACGACCTCCCAACAACTTAACTTGCCTTGCTTCCTTGTCTAGGGCTAGTAGATGACCTATTAGGTCCTTCCAACAACTTTGATCCTCTTCCAGCAGATAGAGACTTTTGACCTTGAAGCAACAAACACTAATTTCACTTCTTTGCACATGCGAGAGAGAATTGGCCCAAAAACAATGTTTCTTCGTCTTCTTCCTTCTTCGCTAGCCTTCTTGCTCTTCTCCTTTGCTTGAATGAGTGAGTGATAAATGTGTCTCAAGGAGGTCGAGCTCCTTCCTTTATATAGGCTTCTCAAGGTGGACGCAGCTCCTCAAAATAGGTCGACTTTCCAGTTGCTAGGCCGACTTGGTCTTGAAGGGTATTTTCAAACTTTTAATGGCAAAAATAACTTTCTTTACAAGTTACAATGTGCTTGATGGGGTCTTCAACTTATGACAATGACACTTTTGACTTCTTGTTCTAAGACAAACCCTAGAAGTACTCAATGGGTATTTGACCTCGAAATAAAGGACCTTGAGCATGAAACCCATGCTCCAATAATAACAATAATAATTTTTTTCTTTCATTTTACAAAATACAAGAATCAAAAGTACATTTCATATGTATGAAGACCGAACCTAGGTACACATTTTTCAACACTCCCACTTAACTAGGGAGGTATTCATAAATGATACATGGACATTCTCAATTTGAAGAGATCTTATAAGAAGAGTCATATTGGAAACCCATCTGTTTAGCATCACAACATCTAGCATTGTCACATAGCAAGGCCTTGACTATGTAATGTTCCTAAACATGAATTTAAGTGATAATCCAAATAAACAAACAGTGCAACAGTGGAAAATTAAAAACATTTATCAAACACCCATGAAACACTGTAATATTGGAACTGCTGAGCTATATATTATGAAATATGAGGGCAAGAGTACAATATATAAATTAGTGGTGCACCTGGGCTTGTCTCGAGGACAAGCTGGACCAAACCCATGTGGTAGAATAGCTGGAAAGATGGCTATTCAGCTGCTGCTCCACGGTGCTCTGCGCTGTCCCAGTAAACTACTGATCTGCTGACTTCGGCCTGTTGGAATGTGCCCAAAAACTGCCCAAAAAATTCTACCGTTTCAGCCTTTAGACTCCTTGGACAAAACCTAGAAGGGAATTCTCTGATTTTGACTTTAGATTTTCGGCCTCTTGGGAGCTGCTCTTCGGCTATTGTTGCCAAATTTGATTTGCAGGAAACAACCTGCAAATCCACCTGGAAACACCCCTAAAATGCTACTTTCACTTGTACTAGTTGATCCCTTGTTTCCCGGATGGTCCTTGGTCCTGATGGCTGCTCAATCAAGCCCCGTGAATTTGCTGCTAGAGGCCACTGCGCAGTCTCTCTGCCTAGAAATGCATATTGTTGCATGTACTGTCTGTTTGGCTGCAAAACACTGATAAAATACCCTTAGCGCTCTACCTTCCTTGCTCTCGAAACTCCCATCAAGTTAGGGGCCTCTTGGCTGGCTGAATCAACCTCTGCGTATTTCTGGCTGCCCAGAAAACACGCAGTTCCTTCCTCTGTGTGGCTGGATGAGCTGTGAATCACTGCTGGAAACTCCTGCAACCTCTGTGGAACAACCTCCCTAGGGCGGGCACGGATAGTGCCCCGAAGTAGAGGTTGAATCTTTCCTGCGGAAGACTCGTGGCTAAATAGCCGGTAGACTCGCTAAGCAGCAGAGCGTACAAGAGTGAGTTTGTTTGTCAAATATTCAGAATGCTGCAAAATGAGAGCTCCATCCTCTTTTATCACCTTGGGCCCCCTTAGCCTCTTGTGGGCCCCTCCTTCCACTAGCTCGAATTCCCTCCAACATCCTCCTTGGCCAAATTCGAATTTTGCATGTGGTAACCCCCACATTCCACTGGCTGCTAGAAATAAATCGAACTACTTATAGTTCCTAAGTTTCTGCGTGTGGGGTCCTCCTCGTAAACCAAAAATGCTACCGAAATTGTGTTGTTGCACTTCGTGACTAATTCTTTTGAGAAGGGACATGATAGTCCTCCCCTCCCAAATGTTGCTTGCCCTCAAGCAACCTCAAAGCCGGGTGCTCTAGTATGTGCTGACTCTCCTAGGTGGCATCCTCATCAGGTAAGTTCTTCCAGCGTACCAAGAACTCCTTGATGGTTTTGCTCCTCAGTCTTCTCTCCTTGCTTTTGAGTATGGCCTCTCATTCCAGCACTAAATGGCCCTCATCATCCAATGGGGGTGGATCAACTACTGCGGTTACATGTTGTCCCAGCATCTTCTTCAGGGATGAGACATGAAACACGTTGTGGATCTTGCTCCATGAATAGACATGTGGTGCATGGTGTTGTAGCAGAACTCGCCCAAGTGCAACCACCGAATCCACGTCCTTTGCTGACCTGTCACATAGTTCCTCAGGTACCCCTCCAACCACTAGTTGACCTTCTCTGCCTGGCCGTCCGTTTGAGGGTGGTAACTGGTGCTAGGAGTGAGCTCCGTCCCAACCAACCTAAAGAGCTTCTGCCAAAAGCCACCCATAAACCTGCTGCCTCTGTTGCTAATAATGTTCTTGGGGAGTCCATGTTGTCTAAAAACCTCCCGGAAGAACAACTCGACAACCTTGGCAGCCGTGAATCTCGTGGGGATGGCAAAGAAATGGGCGAATTTGGTTAGCCTGTCGACCACCACATATATGCAATCCCTCCCCTGTATTGTGGGGAGCCCAATGATGAAATCCATTGAGATACTTTCGCATTTCCCCTCTGGAATGGGAAGTGGCTATAATAGCCCTGCAGGGTGAGTCAGCGCTCGCTTGTTCTGCTGGCAAGCCTCACACTCCCTTACGTGCTGCAACACATCCTCCTTGAGGCCTTTCCATGTGAACCTCTTCTGAACAACCATGTAAGTCTTCGGGAACCCCTGGTGTCCGGACAGTGGTGAATCGTGAGCTGCCTGGAGTACCCTCTTCCTCAACTGCGAGTTGGGCACTAAGAAAATGCGTCCCTTGTAATAGATGACCTCATCCATCACACGATAACGCTCATCTGCATGTGTCCCCTCTAGCACCTCGCACGCCTTCCTGTCCTTAGAGTACTCAACCAACAGCTGAGCCTTCCACTCTCGGCAGATGCTCATAAGAGATAACCCAACCAGTCTCCTGGATAGAGCATCGGCCACCACGTTGTGCTTGCCCTGCACATACTCAATATCAAAGTCGTAGGCCTGCACCTTGTTGACCCATCTCTGCTGCCTATCATTGAGGCCTTGCTGCCCCATGAAATGTCGAAGACTGTTGTGATCAGTGTTCACTCGGAATCGGTTGCCCACCAAGTACTGGTGGAACTTAGCCAATGCATGCATGATGGCCAACATCTCCTTGTCATATATGGAAAGCTATGGGGTGACCCTCCTGTGACAAAATGACTCCAAACCCACCCCTGATGCATCACACTCCAGCGTGAATGGCTGGGAAAAATCTGGGAGTACCAAGACAGGGCAACTGCTCATCACCTCCTTGAGGCCATCGAAAGCGACCTGTGCTCCCTCAGTCCATGCGAAGACCCCTTTCTTGGTCAAGTTGGTCAATGGTGTTGCCAGCTGCGAGAACCCTTTGACGAACTTCCTAGTGCAAATGCCCAAGAGTCTCTCAGCGTAGTCACATCTTAGGGTATTGGCCAATCTCGGATGGCCCTGATCTTCTCCTAATGAACCTTCACCCCGTCTGCTCCAATGATATGCCCGAGATAAAGCATAGAACTGTTGCTCCTTCGGAATGCGCAGTACCTCCTCCAAGTGTTGGAGGTGCTCCTCCCATGCCCGACTATAGATCAGAATGTCGTAAAAAAACACTAGCACAAACCTTCTCAACTGCCCACGAAAGATGTGGTTCCTACAAGACTGAAATGTGGCGAGAGCGTTGGTTAGCCCAAACGGCATGACCAGAAACTCAAAGTGCCCATAGTGGCACCGGAATGCTGTCTTTTGGATGTCCTGATCCTGAACTTTGATCTGGTGGTACCCCGAACGCAGATCGATCTTAGAGAAGTACTTGACTCCTCTAAGCTCATCCATCAGCTCATCAATGCGGGGAATGGGGTACCCGTTCTTGATGGTGTTCTTGTTAAGGGCTTTGTAGTCTATGCATATCATGAGAGTCCCATCCTTCTTCTTCACCAGCACTATGGAAGAAGCAAAAGTTAGGCCTGATGTGACCCAAAGCAAGTAGCTCCTCAATAACTTTCTCTATATCGTCCTTATAGGCTTTGGGGTGCCTGTAAGGAGTAGTGATGACTGCCTATATACCTAGCTCTAGCTCAATGGTGTGCTCAAACCCTTTATCTGGTGGTTGCCCTGGTGGAATGTCCCCGAACACCACTGTGTACTTGTCCAAAAGAGCTTGTATGTCTGCCGGTGGTGACTGTGCCTGTCCCCCAACCTTTGAGATCCTCAACTCGACTGCCCATGCGATGTCCCCATGTCGAAGATTTGCCTCCATCCTGTGGGCCGACAATGTCTGAGGCGGATAAGACTGCATGCCTCTCAAAACTACCGGTTTGCCGTCTGGCCCCATGAACTCCATCTCAGGTTTCCTCCAATCAGTCGTAACTCTCCCAAGGGAATATAGCCACTGGACTCCCATCACCACATTGGTGTCTGGCACATCGACCACAAAGAAGTGGTCCGTCATCGAGTAGTTTCCCATAACTACTGTCAAGGAGGGCACGTATTTGGTACACTGGATGATACGGTCACCTGACACTAGAACGGAGAATCCCTCAAACTCCGTTGTGGTGAGGCCCCTCCTCTGGACCAGCTGTGCATCTATGAAGTTGTGGGTAGCCCCACTGTCCACTAGTACTGACACCCTCTGTCCTTGTACCATACCTCTGATCCGGAGTGTCAAAAACTTAGGAATCCCGCATAGAGAAGCAAGGACTCCCCCTGATGAGGCAAGAGATGCCCCTCCCTGTGGAGGTGGTGGTGGTGGTGGCCCTTTGTCCCCTGAACTCTCTCCATCTATCCCACCGCAATCCTGCTCCACCTCGTCCTCCTGGTCACTGTTAGAAAAAA
The DNA here is from genome assembly GCA_031772625.1 of Pinus tabuliformis. NCBI lineage: Eukaryota > Viridiplantae > Streptophyta > Pinopsida > Pinales > Pinaceae > Pinus > Pinus tabuliformis. The sequence goes on from CM062807.1 coordinate 272,895,976, forward strand.
CCTCAATGTAGTGTGCTCTACCCGCTATGCACCTATGGCCTAGTGCCCAGGGTTCCCTGCATGTGAAGCATAACTTCCTCCTCTTGAGGTCCTTCCGTGTCTCCTCATCTAGCTGCCCCCTCCCCTGTGTGGTCCTCAGTGGTGGGGGTCTAGTCTCATGCCCCTTCTGTGGGAAAGGGGGCGCTCTGGTCTTGGGGATGGCCCCCTGCAGATCTCTGGCGCACACCATCGCCTCCTGTAGCGTAGAGGGTCCACGTGACTTCAGTAGTCCACACAGAGGCTCAAGCAAACCCTCAATCAAGGTGTATACCCTCCTGGCCTTAGACAGATCCGGGACCATCACTAACACACGCAAATAATCAGAAAAATACTACTCTGAGTTGCCTGTCTGGCGCAGTTGTGTCAGCTCCCTGAAGGATACTTCCGGATCCCTCTTATCAAATCACTCCACCACCCTCCTGGTGAAGTCCTCATACGAAACTATCTGGGCATGCCCCAAAGTGGTCAGGTCGTGAAACCACTAGTCATGGGCTTCCCCCTCCAAGTGTAGTGTTGCCATCTTAATGGCCTCATGTTCCGTCATTCGGTTGAGTTGAAAGTATGTGTCCATTTTTTCAACCCAAGCCTTGGCTGTGCACTTGGTAGTGCCATCAAATGTAGGGAAGTACATCCTCCCTATAGTCCTCTGTAGCTCATAGTTTTGGGTTCCCTATCTACCGTACCCCTTGTTCCTCTCACTCTGCTTGAGCTTGCAGTAATCTTTGAAAGGAGAGGGCTTCTTTGAAATCTTCATCCATCGCCTGCCACTCTCTGAAGTAGTCCCCCATCTGGGGAGTGTCCTCTCGTGCTGGTTCAATTTGTGCTATGGGCACAAAAGAGGGTAGTGTTGCCCTAGTGGGCACACTCACTAAAGGGCACTGCGCTGTTGGTGAGGGTTGATCAAAAGGCTGAGAAGCCCCTGAAGTCTCTCCACACAAGAACCCTCTAGGTGTGGCTTTGTCCCGGTTCTGTGATTTGATCTCTTCCGGCATGTGTTTCTGCTCCTTGGCCAAGTCACTCAAAGCCCTCAAAAGGTTATCGAAAGCCATCTCCTCCTTTCTCTTGTGCTCTGTCATTTCCTCCTCTCAGGCCACTATTTTCCCTCTTTCCTCCGTGTCTGGTGTAATTTCCAGCTCCCTTTCTCTGCTCCTGTACCTCTGCCTTCGGTAAGTGATGTTCTCCCGGTCTTCCCCTCTCATAGGAAACCAACCCCACAGTTGAGCCAAGAATTAGGCTTCAATACCGCTGTAATGTTCCTAAACAGGAATTTAGGTGATAATCCAAATAAACAAACAGTGCAACAGTGGAAAATTAAAAACATTTATCAAACACCCATGAAACACTGTAATATTGGAACTGCCGAGCCATATATTATGAAATATGAGAGCAAAAGTACAATATATAAATGAGTGGTGCACGTGGGCTTGTCTCAAGGACAAGCTGGACCAAACCGAGGGGGTAGAATAGCTGGAAAGATGGTTGTTCAGTTGCTGCTCCATTGTGCTTTGCGCTGTCCTAGTGAATTGCTGATCTACTGACTTTGGCCCGTTGGAATGTGCCCAAAAACTGCCTAGAAAATTTTGCCCTTTTAGCCTTACACTCGGACAAAACCCAGAAAAACCCATAAGGGAATTTCTCTGATTTTGACTTTGGATTTTCGGCCTCTTGGGAGCTGCTCTGCTGGTGAGGGTTGATCAAAAGGCTGAGAAGTCCCTGAAGTCTCTCCACACAAGAACCCTCTAAGTGTGGCTCTGTCCCGGTTCTTTGATTTGATCTCTTCCAGCATGTGTTTCTGCTCCTTGGCCAAGTCACTCAAAGCCCTCAAGAGGCTATCAAAAGCCATCTCCTCCTTGCTCTTGGGCTCTGTCATTTCCTCCTCTCTGGCAACTGTTTTCCCTCTTTCCTTCGTTTCTGGTGTAATTTCCAGCTCCCTTTCTCTGCTCCTGTACCTCTACCTCCGGTAAATGATGTTCTCCCTGTCTTCCCCTCTCATAGGAAACCAACCCCACAACTGAGCCAAGAATTAGGCTTTGATACCGCTGTAATGTTCCTAAACAAGAATTTAAGTGATAATCCAAATAAACAAACAGTGCAACAGCGGAAAATTAAAAACATTTATCAAATACCCATGAAACACTGTAATATTGGAACTGCTGAGCCATATATTATGAAATATGAGAGCAAGAGTACAATATATAAATGAGTGGTGCACCTGGGCTTGTCTCAAGGACAAGCTGGACCAAACCCAGGTGGTAGAATAGCTGAAAAGATGGTTGTTCAGCTGATGCTCCACTGTGCTTTGCACTATCCCAGTAAACTACTGATCTGCTGACTTCGGCTTGCTGGATTGTGCCCAAAAACTGCCTAGAAAATTTTGCCCTTTCTTCCTTATACTCCTTGGACAAAACCCAGAAAAACCCATAAGGGAATTTCTCTGATTTTGACTTTGGATTTTCGGCCTCTTGGGCGCTGTTGTACAACTACTGCTGCCAAATTCGATTCGCAGGAAATAGCCTTCAAATCCACCTGGAAACACCCCTCAAATGCTGCTTTCACCTGTACTAGCTGATCCCTTGCTTCCCAGATGGTCCTTGGTCCTGATGGCCGCTCAATCAAGCCGCACAAATTTGCTGCTAGAGGCCACTGCACGGTCTCTCTGCCCAGAAATGCATATTGCTGCGTGTACTGGTTGGCTGGCTATAATACATTGATAAAATACCCTTAGCCCTCTACCTTCCTTGCTCCCGAAACTTCCAGCAAGTTTAGGCGCCTCTTGGCTGGCTGAATCAACCTTTGCGTATTTTTGGCTGCCCAAAAAATACACAGTTCCTTCCTCTGCGTGGCTAGTTGAGCTGTGAATCACTGTTGGAAACTCCTGCAACCTCTGTGGAACAACCTTCCTAGGGCGGGCACGGATAGTCCCCAGAAGTAGAGGTTGAATCTTCTTTGCGGAAGACTTGTGGCTAAATAGCTGGTAGACTCGCTAAGCAGCAAAGCGTACAAGAGTGATTTTGTTTTCTAAATATTCAGAATGCTGCAAAATGAGAGCTCCATTCTCTTTTATCACCTTGGGCCCCCTTAGCCTCTTGTGGGCGCCTCCTTCCACTAGCTCGAATTCCCTCCAACATCTTCCTTGGCCAAATTCGAATTATGCATGTGGTGGTCCCCACATTCCACTAGTTGCCAGAAATAAATCGAACTACCTATAGTTCCTAAGTTTCTACGTGTGGGGTCCTCCTAAACGAAAAATGCTGCCAAAATTGTGTTGTTGCACCCTCGACTAATTCTTTTGAGAAGGGACATGATAGACTAACAATGAATAACAACTCTATCTATCTACAAGATCAGAGCACAATGCTAGCGAGACCAATGATTTATAGACACCATCATCATTGTCTCTCAAGGCACATACCTCACTCGGGTATTCACAGAATATGCCCTTGGACTATTCTTATCTTGGATAGCTAGTCCTCAAAGAATATCAGACCTTGACTACTCTTATCTTGGATGCCCTACCTCATCCTCAAAGAGTATGAGATGCTAGATGCTTATCCAATTCTCCATTCTGTCTTCCCAAGTGAAGACAAGAATGATGTGCCTATCTCTCCCTCTCAACCAGGGAGGATATGTCAACCAAACCCAGTGAAGCATGACCCGCATAAGACCCTCGAGTACTGGCGGGTTTGCACGGGTCTTATATTGGGCCGGGTCACCCGCATAGAACCCGCGGATAAGAGCCTGACCTGATGGGTTGAGCGTAAAACCCAACTATCTGTATACAACCCGCATGTATTCTATTATACTCTCATTGGATCTGTATAGAACCCGTCGAGTCCCAAAAGGTAGAAATTCTTCAGAATTTTGTTTTTTTTTTAATATATATTTTTTGACTTTTTTGGAAATGAGGTGGAAGGAAAGGGAAATTGGAGGGAAAAAAATGCTTTATAAGCACCTCTCTCCCTTCCATTTCTCATTCACTTGTCATTTGAGTGTTTGGCTAATTTGTATGAGTGTTGAGCAGTGAAGCTAAAGGAGGCTGAAGGAGCTCTTGGAGGAGGCTAAAGGAGGCTAAAGGAGGCTTCATTGGATCAGACTCAGCTTCAGGTAGGCTTCATGAACCTTGTTTGAATGTTTTCCATGTATTCAATTCAGTTTTTTTTTTTGTTTTTAATATTTTTATTTTTATATTTGGGGTTGCTTGTGGCTGAGTTTCTCAGCCATACAGTGGCCCTATGTGGCTTAGCCACGGAGCCAAAAATATTTGCAAATAAAAAAAAAATTCAAAAAAAAAAAAAAATAAAAAACCAAAAAGAATTTAAAATATATATTTTTTCTTCCAAATTTTGTCACCATGCCACCAAAGGGTTCTAGATAGTCTTGTGATCCGGCATGGGCACATGGTCAACAAATCATTGCCGGTAATGACCTCCATATCAAGTGCAATTATTGTAATGCCACAAGCCATGCAGACATAAACAAGTTGAAATTCCTAGGAATGGTGTGGCATGTTGTCAAAGTTCCCCTGATGAAGTCACTACTGAAATGGCAATTGCTTTGGAATCCATTAAAGAAGAAAGTTCTAAGAGGGCAAGAAGGAAGGATGAGATTGTTGGGATAGGTAGATCTTCATCTCAGAGTGAAACATTGTTTCAAAGTCCAGGTATTGGTAACTCCTTTATAAGTGCTATGGCAAACAAGAGTATAACCTCTTCTTTCTTCAGTTTTCGTACAACTCTAGGATCTCAACCCACCTTGGAGAGTTTTAATGAGAAAAAGAGGAAGGAGACAGATATGGCAGTGAGGAGGTTTTGGTACCATAACAATCTTTCATTCAACTGTACAAAGTCTTATTTTTATCATCCCATGGTGGATGCAATTTCAAGTGTTGGCCCTCAATACAAAGCCCCATCTTATAATGCACTTAGGGGAAAAAGCTAGATGAGGAGCTTGAGTTTGTCAAGGAACAATTGGAAAGCATTAAAAGCTCATGGAAATTTATAGGTTGTGTAATTATGTTTGATGGGTGGATAGATCAGAGGGGTAGAACAATAATAAATTTTGTTGTAGCTTGCCCTAAAGGAACCATGTTCCTAAAATCCATTGATGCATCTGCAAATGTAAAAGATGCACATTTGATTTTTTCATTGTTGGCTGATGTGGTGGAGGAAGTTGGGGTTGCAAATGTTGTCCAAGTAATCACGGACAATGCAACAAATTATGTGGCAGCTGGAAGGTTGCTTTGTGCCAAATATCCCACCATTTTTTGGACTCCATGCGCTGCCCATTGCATAGACTTGATGCTAGAGGACATTGGGAAGTTGGAGTGGGTGCAAGATGTTGTGCAAGAATGCAAGCAAATTACCAAGTATATTTATAATCATGCTTGGGTGTTGAACCTTATGAGGGAATTCACACAGGGTGAGCTTAGTCGCCCAACTGTCACACGGTTTGCTACAAACTTTCTTTCCCTCCAAAGCCTTTTGTATGAGTACCAAGCTTTGAGAAGAATGTTTTGTAGCCAACAATGGGTATTTTGGAAAGATAGCACAAAACCAGAAGCATTGTCTGTGAAAGCATCTGTCTTTGGTGATAGTTTGTGGGACAAAGTCATTGAAATTGTCAGCGTCACTGAGCCCCTTGTGAAAGTCTTGATATTGATGGATGGAGAGAAACCTGCAATGGGATATATTTATGACGGCATGGATAGGGCCAAAGAGGCCATCAAGATTTTCTATAAGGGCAATGAATCTAAATATCTCCCTATATGGCAAATTATTGATTCCAGGTGGGACAGGCAACTACATTCACCATTGCATGCAGCAAGAGCATATCTCAATCCAAGCTTATTGTATAATGAGGGGTCTAGGATTCAAAGAGATCTCGAGGTGATGAGAGGTGTCATGATATGCCTTGAGAAGATGTTCCTGGATCAAGATATTCAGGACAAAATCAACATACAACGAGAAATGTACAAGGAAGCATCTGGCATGTTTGGATTCAGCGCAAGCCAACGTCTCAAGAACAAGAAAGTGCCTTGTCAGTGCAAATTGTTAGAACTTAGCTTGTAATTTTTCTAGTTCTCTTTTATATGTTTGGCATTGCATACTGATAATCTTTGTTGTTATTTTTTACAGCTCATTGGTGGATATTTTGTAGCACTGAGGCACCACAATTACAAGAATTCGCCATCCGAGTTCTGAGTCAACCCTACAGTGCTTCTTCTTGTGAGCACAATTGATCAGTTTTTGAGCACATCCACAACAAAAAGAGAAACAGGTTGGAGTAGTTGGTTTTCATCTACTACAAACTTCGAATGCTCACAAAACAAGTGCAACCAAAGGATACAGATCCAATTTTATTGGATATTTTTGATTTAGAGTCTGATTGGGTTGTGGAGGAGGAGGCCCCTGATTTGAGTTGGCTTGATGAAGAGACTGAGGATCTCTCTACTTTGCCATCTCAAATGGACACTCCAAATACACTTGCCTCACAGTTGCTTTAGCCTTCCGATGTTGGCACTAGCTCCACGAGGGCTTATTGTAGGCGTGGTCGTCCATGAGTGATGAGACTCAAGATTGTTATGAGACAATCATTTATCATTTATGACATATGTATTTGAATTTTGAACTTGCTGACATTTTTTATTTTAATTATGGAATCATGAGTCCTTTTCTTATTCAGTATCTAAATGTTTTGCTTATAAAAATCGAATATGTTATGTTGTACTTTTATAGATATGAGATGATGTTATGAATTATTGCATATATTGTGGTTTTTATAACTTATAAGGATTGGAATTGTCATTAGTTTCTTTTTTGTGCTTAAAATTTACCATATTTTAAGTTCTTTTTTTTGTATTTTGACGAGTCTTATAAGGGTTGTTCCCGAGTCTTATACGAGTCGACGAGTCAATGCCGTGACGAGTCTTATACGAGTACGAGTCATGCAACATTGACCAAACCAAGCTTGTCTCTCAAATATACAAGCTTATTATTAGGAAGAGATTTTGTCAATATGTCAGCTACCTGCTCATCGGTGGAGATATACTGTAGCTGCAACACACCATGTTGTACTAGCTTCCGAATGTAGTGATACTTGTTATTTACATGCTTTCTCTTTCCATGAAACACTGAGTCTTCAAACAATCTTATACAACTGTTGTTATCACAATTCATCATTGTAGGGTCCATTGGTCCTTCTAACAAGTCAGATAGCAGCTTCCTCAACCAGACAACTTCTCTGCTTACTTCACATGCTGCAATTTATTCAGCCTTAACACTACTCAAAGCAACCGAATCTTGCTTTCTGCTCATCCATGAGACCATGGAGGATCCCAAACTAAAACATCCTCTTGTAGTGCTCCTTCCATCTTGCTCATTGCCTTCCCAGTCGTAATCTGTTTATCCAATCAAGTGGAAATCATTCCTCCTTTCTTATTTAAGGCAATAGTGGATTGTACCTTGCGGATATCTCAAATTTGTTTGGTGTTGAATTTTCTAAGTCTATCCGTTAGAAAATTAATCTTTGTTCTACTAGTTTATTTCTTCTACTTGTTTAAATTCGAACAAGTTATTTAATACATTTAAATATCGAAATAAACACAATACAGTCACAACATCTACGGATCATCAACTAAAAGAAAACAAGCACACAAGTGACATCGTTATTTTTGGACTAATGTCCTTGGAAAAACCCAATGCGGGAAAACCAATGCAGCTATTCAGAGGGTTATATTATTATGCAGTCTATCTGAGTACAACTAGGTGCCTAACTGGCTCACCCGATAGAGAAAAATACACGGCAGCAATACCTCTATATCCAGAAACAGGTATTCAGAAAACCTGTCCCACGAAACACTCTTCGGCACCACTGAAGCTCATCTTTAGCCCTTCTGGTCTCTGTGTCAGTCTCTTGCTGACCTGCGTTAGCCCCAGGACCCTTTGCGTCAACCCTCTAAGGCATTGTGCAGCCTTGGGAGCCTCTGCGTCACTTCCTCTGCCCTCTGTATGATTGACAATCTCTCTGGGCTTTGCGCTACCTGTACTGGGCTCTGTGTAGCCTTGACTGACCACTGCTCTCGCTCTCTCTGCTTCTATGCTGGTCTCCTAGTATTGTCATTGCGTCTCTGCCTCGTACTCACTGCTGATGACTGATTCAACTTTTCTTAGCAACCCTGCTCTAGCAAAATGAATGACTAATCACTCTGATGTATTCTCCAACTGATCCTGAAGCCTCGTCTTATACTTTTCCTGTTGGTCCATCAATGACCGAGATTAAATCTCTAATCAACGGCTAAGATTAGATTTGGCTTGATCCATGACTTTTGGAACCTTCTAAGCCAGTTTTATATTAATACCCATTAATATTTTATTTTCCTAAGTTTAGACTTAGGAACTCCATTAAAAATATTAATTATTTTAATATTTCCCAAACCGGGTACAATATGTCCAAACCATTTATGGGTCTTGGAGATCTCATGTGCTTTAGCCTCTCCACCAATTTTCATGGCTAGAGCACATCTGATGCTAACCCAAATCAACACTCCCTCTTAGCGAGGACTGCGCTCTAGTAATACTTCTTACTGAGTATCACATTGATTATCTGACACCGGTCCCTGTGCTGATGCTAGGCCTCCTCGCCCAACATCCTTTGCACTACTGCATCCTGTACTGCCGCCCATGGCCCTGCCATTGCCACTGCTGCATCCGTACAACAGCTCCCTCTGCATCCGTGCTGCTGCTGGTCCATCCTCCCAACACTGCATCTGTACTGCATCCCCTCTCATCATGCTGCATCGTGCTACTGCATACTGCTACTGCACTGCAACAAAGTTATTGAGAAGCAAGTAACTGATCCACCCAACTTCTGACATCCTTGTCAGGCTAGAAACACTCGTGATGCTGAAGCTCCCTCTACCACTAACAACTGCTCCCTCTACTAACCTCTGTGCTGTTGCAACAACTCCCCGCATCTCGCATCGTTGCACACCCCTCTGTGCCATCCTGCACTGGTGCAACACTCCCGTGCCTCTTGCACTGTTGTACCTGCTAGCCTCCCGCTGCCTGAGGACTCTTGCACTGTAGCACTCTCCGCCGCTTCATTCGCATCTGTCTCTACCTACATCCGCTAGTCCTGCTACTCCTCTTTAGGGCTCCTGTAGCAAGGTATAATCCAAGAGGTTAGGTACCTCAAGGATCCTGCCCCTCATCGCCTGTAGTCCTCCTGACTATAGCTCGATTTCTCCCCACTTCTTCTCAAGTGGCACATGAGCAGTCATGGCACAATCATCATCCTCGTCGACTTCTTTCTTCGCCTTCGCTGGCGCTGCCTTCGAGTTAGAAGCCTCTCCCTTACTCTTCTTCCTCGGACACTAGTTCACAAAATGACCAAGTTCCCCACTATGGAAGCACTTGACCTTGGAGAGATCCGTCTTCTTCCTCTTCTCCTGCTTTCCTGCAGATGCTAGAGCCGCATCCTCTTCTTCCTCCTTGATCCTGACCCCTTTGCTGCTACTCCCCACTTTGGTCAGCTGTCTGATCCCTTCTTGATGAAGAGCCGCCCAAAGTTCTTCCCAGTCTGGAAGAGTCGTCCTGCCTAGTATGCTCTGGATCAATGTTGCAGGAAGCGTCCCCCCCCGGATCTAAGGCCCGAAGCGTGTCCCTACGGATTCGTACAGGAAGCGTCCACGAAAGTGCGACTCCAAAATTCGAAAGCGTGGTTTTGCCTGTTTTGGACGCTTCCTGGAAATTCTGGAAGCGTCCCTCCGAAGCGCGCTTTCGAATTTTGGAGTCGCGCTTCGTACGACGCTTCGGCCGTATGAAGCGCGATGTTTCGTACGACGCTTCAACCGTACGAAGCGCGACGCTTCGGAGGGCGAACCGTACGCTTCTCATACGGTTCCGTACACGATTCTAGAAAAGCACCGCGCTGTGTAGAAATTCGATTTTTTTTTTTAATTTTTTAATTTTTATTTTTTATTTTTGGTGAGTTTGCATATTGGGGGTCGGTCCACCTTGGTTTAGGGTGAGGTTAGGGTGAGGAATGAAGGGAATAAAAACCCGATTCATTCCTCATCTGCTCACTTTGAGTTTATGAGAGTTGGTGAAGAGAAGAGAGGAGAGGAGAAGAGATGAGAGCTTGGAGGAGTGAAGGAGGAGGAGCTAGGAGAAGGAGGAGGAGCTTGGAGCAAAAACTTGGAGGACTTTATCTACAAGAGCTAAAGAGGTAAGTTCAAACCCGAAACTCCCTTAATTTTTTTAACATTTTTTTTGTATTTTTCTCCTCCCTTTCATACTCTTTCCCATCATTTCTACTTGCTCCTTTACTTGCAGGTTGTCCACCACCTATATCCATATTCCAAGATGGTGTTCTTTTGGCTTCTATGTATCATTCCACTCATGGTTTTAATGATGGCAAGGGGGAGTAGGAATAGAAGGGAAGAAGCACAAGAGGACAGTGGTCCCAATATGAGTGACCCAATGTATGATGAGGAGGAAGGGTTTGAAGAGGAAGGGGATGATGTTGAACCTGAAGGGGAAACTGAAACACTAGAGGGGAAAGTTGCATTAACACCCTTGTGGAACTATGTGACCAAACTTGATGGGGGAAAGGGTGGTGGAAGCTACAAATTTGTGTGCCCTCATGGTTGTCATGGAGGAAAACCATATAGTGGTTCATATACCCGTGTGAGGAGGCATCTTTGTGGGGTGCTGGACAGTGATGATAAAAAGGGTCTTGTGGAGATACAAATTTGCCCAAACATTTCATCTGAACAAAGAAGAAAATACATCCAAATAGAGGAGGCTGCACAACAAAAAAATAAGAAACAAAAAACTCATTTTGAATCAGGTGCAACCTCTAAATTTTGTAGCTCATCTCCTCATGGTACTTCTGCAAGCTCTGGAGGTAGAAGAACAATAGGGGATTTCCTTAATGTTGCTGGGAGGGATGATGTGGATGGAAAGATAGTCCGTTTTCTTTGTGCTTGCGGTGTACCATTCAATGTGCTTCGCTCTCCCTATTGGCATGAAATGGTAAAGGCCATCAATGAAGCCCCAAAAGGATACAAGGTCCCCAACTATGAGAAAGCTAGAACAATGTTATTAGAAAGAGAAAAAGCTAAGGTTCAAAGAGTTTTGACACATTTTACAAATGAGTGGGTATATTCTGGGTTATCCATTGTATCAAATGGGTGGACAAATATTAGAAACCAACATTTGATAAATGTTCTTGGTGTTTCTTCTAGTGGTGAAATATTTATTACATGTCATGACTCCTCCTCCATCAGTGCATCTGCACAAAACATTGCAGATCTCCTATTGCAATCAATCAAAGATGTTGGTCCAAATAATGTGGTTCAAGTGATCACAGATAATGCAACAAATTGTAAGACAACAGGAAAAATTATTGAGCATACTCATCCACACATCTTTTGGTCTGGGTGCCTGGTTCACACATTGAACCTTTTGATGCATGATATTGTGAAGCACAAAGAATGTGGGTGGATTATTGAGTTTTACAGGAGAGGGAAGCAACTCATTAAATTCATCACAGGGCATACAAGGGTAAACTACGTCTATGGCACTTACTCCAAGTTGTAGTTGCTTAAACTTGTAAAGACAAGATTTGCCAGTTATTACCTCACCTTTAGGCGGCTAGTGAAGGTGAGACAAGCTTTAACTAATTTGGTGTGTGCTGAATCATGGGATGAAATTAACACTGACAGAGATGGTGCTAATGCAGCCAAGGACACTGTTTTTGACAATTACTTTTGGTCACAGGTTAAATATGTTTTGCAATTCACCAAACCAATTTATTACATGATCAAGTTTGGAGATTTAGATCGACTAGTAATTGGGGAGGTGTATGAGCAAATGGATAGCATGTTGGGGCATATTAAAGACATTGTTGAGCCTAGAGATATCACCTTGTACAATTATATTCGTGTAGAGGTGGAAAACCGATGGCAAATGCTAAATGTTCCATTGCATGCATTAGTATATGTTTTGACAGCTAAATACTATCATCCATCATGGCTTTCAACACCAGCACCTGGGGGGGAAGCAGGAGAAAACCACACCAAGATCAAGAGGTTCACAAAAAATATACGGTTGCATTGAGTAAATTAATCCCTGATGAGGAGGAGGCTGCATTGGTACAGAGACAATTGAGCAACTATACGCTTAACACTGGTCCATTTGGGAGTATGCATGCAATTAGAGATCGGGAGATTTTTTCTTCTCTTCAGTGGTGGAACATGCATGGAGGGGCTACTCCACTTCTACAGACTTTGGCATTGCGGGTGCTATCACAGGTGGTAAACACTTCTTCTGCAGAGAGGTGTTGGAGCTCTTATTCTTTCATCCACAGTGTTAAAAGGAACATGTTGAGTTTAGACCGGGCAGAGAGCTTGGTTTATGTTCATTACAACTTGCGATTGTTGTCCCATTACTGTGAAGATGCAAAGTCTAATAAAGACTTGTTGATTTGGGACAAGAATCCAGAGGAGCCCAATTTGGAGGATGGAGTGTTGCAATTAGAGCAATTAGATGATGCTCTTATCCAGGTATGTCCATCACTCCATTGGGGTATGAATTTTCCTTATAAAGCATTTATCTAATTCATGTTTTAAATTTTTTTGTTATTTAGTGTTTTTTTTTGTTGCATGAATTTTTTGAGCGATTCCAAGATGATGATGATCGTGTTGATATGCCACCCCACCCCCATCTGGTCCCTTGGTTCCTAGGTTCCATGGTTCAACACCAAAAGCAAGGGGTTCTTCTTCATCAGTTACAGTGCCACTGCCACAACTTCCACAGGCACCATCTTCTTCATTGCCACCACGTGGAGGCTCGCCGCCACGTTCTCTTCGTGGTGGAAGGAGGACAAATTAGTAGATATATTCACAATTTACTACTTTCGTCATAGATTAGTCATTAGACTTGTAGGCTTGTGAATTTGAATTTTGAACCTTTTTTGTCTTGGCGGTGACCAAGTGACATATTTTGTAAACATTATTATTTGAATTTTGGACATCACAAATGTTGACAGTTGCTCACTTGCTAGATAAATCATAATATGCTCTATGTTTTATGTTTTATAATATGCTTAAAAATTTGACATATGTTTGTAATCGCTAGAATATAGATGGTTGATGTACATACTAGTAACTACAATGGAATCATGGATGCCATATCTATCTTGATTTATGCAAAAATATGCATGTTTTCACGTCTTCTACAACTAATTTGGTATTTGGGATGTTTGTTTTGCGTATAAATGCAAAAAATATAAAAGATATATATATATATATATAGCAGACGCTGCGCTTCCCAGATTTTTGGAAAATGACACTTCTGCGTCCCCACTTCCAAAAAACGTCCCCGCTTCGTCCCCGCTTCGTGCAACATTGCTTTCGACAAATACCTCCTAATCCTTGGAGACTGCGTTAAGTGCGATCTTCACCATTAATTCCTCATCCGGCATGGCTCCTATGGAAATTAGCTTGTCACGGATCTCCTTCAATCGACCGAGGAAGACATCTATCTGCTCTCCCTTCTGCATCTGGTATGCCCTTAGCTGATTCTCTAGGAGCATCTTCCTTTGCACGGAAGTATGCTGGTACAATGTCTTCAAAGCGTCCCATATCTCCTTTGTCGTTTCCTTCTCAACAATATGTGGTACCACATGATCCTTGACCCCATCAAGGATGATGCACTTTGCCTTAGCCATTGCCTCCTCGTACCTATCATTTGCTACCAGGTCAACTGGGATAGCCATCGTTCTCAAGGCGAAGCCCTTGATGCGATGTCTGTCTAGAATGGACAAGATCCTGGCTTTTTAGACCACAAAGTTGGACGCTCCATTTAGTCTGTCCTGATCGCTTATTCACGACCATCTCACTGCTCTTCTTTGACGACTCCTCCGAGTCTCTCTACTTCCCTCCTGGAAGTCCTTTGTTCGACTCCTGCTAAGTCTCTCTACTTCCCATTTGAAAGTTCTCTTCTCGACTCCCTCCGAGTCCCGATTTGCCTCCTGGAAATCCTTTTGCCAACGTCAAGTTGCCCCACTCCGATCGTCTGTGCAATTGCAACTCTGATCCAGATTCCTTGGCAAGAAATCTGCCTCGGCAACAACTCCCTCCACCTTGGTCTTGCCCTGTTAGGTACTGTTTAGACCATAGCACCCCACCAGCTTCGCTCCACAAACTACCCACAACCTCCTATGCCCCAACAACTGAAGGATTGAGCCTCTTAGCTCTGCGCAATCTTGACACCGGCAAAACAACTCCCTCAGCCAACTGCGTTAGCCCTCATGGCCTCTGCGTGAGCTTGTTTCTGCCTTCCTCAGCCTCTGCGCTGCCTCTCGTTGGCCTAGACTGATGATACAGTCCCTCTGCGTCACTCCTTCCTCTGTCGCTTTCTGCAAGGATCATCTCTGTCACCAGGGACAACTAAATCTGCTGCAAACGCTCTGCTAAGCTGATGCCTTCGGTTTTCTTGTGATCTGCAACTACGCTGATACCATGTTGAATTTTCTTAGTCTATTCGTTAGAAAATTAATCTGTATTCTGCTGGTTTATTTTTTCTACTTGTTTAAATTTGAACAAGTTATTTAATACATTTAAATATTGAAATAAACACAATACAGTCGCAACATCTATAGATCATCAACTGAAAGAAAACAAGCACACAAGTGACACTGTTATTTTTGGACAAATGTTCCCCGAAAAACCCAATGCAGGAAAACCGGTGCAACTATTCAAAGGGTTATATTATTATGCAGTCTATCTGAGTACAACTGGGTGCCTAACTGGCTCACCTGACAGATAAAAATACACTGTAGCAATACCTTTATATCCGGAAACAGGTATTCAGAAAACATGTCCCACGAAACCCTCTCCGGCACAACTGAAGCTTAGTTCTGGCCCTTTTGGCCTCTGCGTCAGCCCTCTGAGGCACTACGCAGCCTCTAGGAGCCTCTGCATCACTCCCTCTGCCCTTTGCATGGATGACACAGTCTCTTTGGGCTCTGCGCTACCTCTGCTGGGCTCTGCGTAGCCTAGACTGACTGCTGCTCTCGCTCTCTCTGCTTCTGTGCTGGTCTCCTAGTATTGTCCCTGCCTCTCTACCTCGTACTCACTGCCCCTCACTGTTGATCACTGATTCAACTTCGCTTAGCAACCCTGCACTAGCAAAATGAATGACTGATCACTTGTGGTGTATTCTCCAACTAACCCTCAAGCTTTCTCTTATACTTTTCCTATTGGTCCATCAACGACCGAGATTAAATCTCTAATCAATGGCTAAGATTAGATTTGGCTTGATCCATGACTTTTGGAACCTTCTAACCCAGTTTTATATTATACCCATTAATATTTTATTTTTCCTAAGTTTAGACTTAGGAACTCCATTAAAAATATTAATTATTTTAATATTTCCCAAACCGGGTACAATCTGTCCAAACCATTTCTGTGTCTTGGAGATCTCATGTGCTTTAGTCTCTCCACCAATTTTTATGGCGAGAGCACATCCAATGTTACCCCAAATCAACATTTGGTTGCTATCCAATGATCATGCTTTGACTCAACTTGGAACTGACTAAGAACATTTACTGCAAAACATATGTCTGGTCAAGTATTCACCAATTACATTAGTGAGCCAATCAATTGTCTATATTTGGTTGGATCCACATGGCTAGATTCAGAGCTCCTTAGTTTTCTCAAGTTTGTGATCATCAGGGTTGTCATTAGTTTGCAATGCATCATGTGAAACCTCTTCAACATCTTGATCACATACTTCCCTTGACCTAGATAGATCTCATCAGGTCCCTGCTAGACTTCTAGTCCCAAATAGTAGTGCATTAGTCCAAGATCCTTCATATAGAATTCTGCTGCTAACTGCTTCTTGCATTCTTGGATTTGATCATCTACACCTGTCAAGAGAAGATCATCCACATACAGAAGAATAATCAGAGGCTCACCTTTTCAACCCTGATATAGAAATTTGGATCAACAGAACTATTTGTGGAGCCTAATCTTTGCAGGTATGCATCCATCCTAGCATACCATACCTGTAATGTTCCTTTCTGGAAATATCTTAAGTTTCACCCTATTTTAATAGGTTTGTCTAATTCTGGTCTTAGGGAGAATTTGTCAAACAATTGGCATGCAAAATGCTGTAGGTGTACTTTCTCTTGTTCTGAGTTTAGACAAATGAATGATGTCGAATATATGCTTGCAAACATACCCCAGAATAACAATATGAGGCTAATAACAAACTCAACGAGCTCTGAAACCGGATTCGCTCTAACAGGGCCACGTGTCTGAATCCATTGAATTCGACACGATTCAACCTAAATCGTGTCCGGAATTTGGGACACGATCAAATCCTGATCATGTCCCGATCGGACACATCGTGTCCCGATTTCCGGACACGAATCCGGCAAAATGGGACCCGCGCGGCCATAAAAGGGCGGAAATGCCTTTCCTTTGCATCATTTTCACTCATTTCTTTTGCAATAGGTGGGTTGTGGGTTTGCTGTGAGGAGTTTGGAGCAAGGAGCAAAGGGTGTGGAGCGTTTTCAAGGAGATTCAAGCAACAGGTAAGTGCATTTCCTCTCTATTTTTTTGCATTTGTATTACAGCAGTTTGTATATGCATTTCTTTTACAAATTTGTGCATGTTTTGTTTATTTTTTTACAATATTCATGGCTCAATCAAGGGCAGCAGGTAAGGGGCAAAGGAAGGGGAAGAATGTCCCCATTGGAGATGCCCCTCCTCCCCCAATTTCATCAGAGTCTGCTGCAAGTATTCCCTCTATTGCAAGTAATGTTGAGGAAATATGTCACAAGAGAGGATGGGCCAAGCAACAAGGTGAAGGGAGGAGGCAATGTGAATTGGAGATGCAACTTTTGCCACACTATTTTCACAAGCACATATTACCTTATGAAAGGCCATTTGTTGGCTTTACCAGGTTGTGGAGTTGGAGCTTGTACACAAGTTCTTTTACAAAAGAGGAAAGAAATGGAAAGAGAATTCACTGTTGGTATGGCAAATGTGTTTGCAAAATAAAAAAAACCAAGAATGATGACCCCCTTGCATTTTTGAGGAAAGACAACAACAAATTCCCATTTGAGAGTTCTAGTGGGGGACAAGCAGCAAAAAGAAAGACAATTTCACTTGGTTCAATGGACAAGATTTAAAAAAAGGAGAAACGGGAAGAGCTTGATCTCACCATTGCCTTTTTTTCTATCAAAACTTCATATCCTTTAATGTTGCACGCTCACCTCTACTTGTTGAGATGTGCTGAGCTCTAACTCAAGGGGCTCCATCATGGTATGTGCCTCCTGGTTCAGATAAGCTTAGAAACACATTGTTGACGAAGGCAAAAAAAGAGGTGCAAAAAATGCTTGAGCCTATTAAAGCATCATGGCCAACATCTAGGGTTAGCATTGTTTTTGATAGATGGACAGATCCGACATGACACTCACTCATCAACTTCATGGTGTCTTCCTTGAATGGTCCAGTTTCCTTGAAAGCAGTGGATACACTTGGAGAATACAAGGATGCACAATATATGGGTGAGTTGTTTAATAAAGTTATTGAAGATGTAGGTGTTGATTCTTGTGTGCAAATCATTACAGATAATGCACCTGTTTCCAAGGCTGCTGGCATGGTTGTGGAAGCTAAATATCCACAAGTATTTTGGACACCTTGCATTGTCCATTCATTGAACTTAGCACTGAAATCCATTGCTTCTGATGTGCTTTGGATTGGTAACATTATCGAGGATGCACGACATATCCGTAACTTTGTACAAAACCATACAAATGCCCTCATTATTTACAAGGAGTACAACAATCTATCATTGTTGAAGATTGCGGATACATGGTTTGTCTCTTCATTCATCATGTTGAAGAGGTTGAGGAAGGTCAAGACCGGTCCATGGTTATTTAAAAGTTCTGGTCTTTTTGGAGAAAGACAAATCAAGTAGCCTCTAAAAGAGTGAAGGACACAGTGTTAGATGATGCTTGGTGGGAGAGGGTAGATCTAATTATTCAGATCATGGACCCTATCTTTTCTTTGCTTCGATTTGTAGATACAGACAAACCCATCCTAGGAGAGTTTTATGAGGGATGGGATTCAATGATTGAGTCTGTGAGGAGCATTACTCTACAAAGTGAGTGCCTCAAGTATGAGACATCACTAGAGGCCTTCTGTGGTACTATATAGGATATTCTTGTCAGCAAATGGGACAAGAATTAAACTTTTACATTGTTTGGCTCACTCATTGAACCCAAAATACTACAACCATGAGTGGCTGAATGGTGGACCTTCCCGCAGATTCCCTCCTCACATGGATGGTGAAATCTCACAGGGGAGGAAAGATGCATTCAGGTGGGTTTTTCAGGATAGAGCATTGCTTGATGAGATGGAGGATGCCTTTGCAGAGTTTTCCACTGGCACTGGTTGATTTGCAGGATATGATGTGATTAGAGAGAGGGGGGCTAAGAAGCCTTATTCTTGGTTGGCAAATCATGGGGAAACAAGCCGTCCTCTACAACAGTTAGCCATGAGGCTCCTCTCTCAGGTGACTTCATCCTCTTGTTGCGAGAGGAATTGGAACACATATGGGAATTTGTATAGTGTTAAGAAGAGTAGGCTTGAGCAGTGCAGGGTAGATACAATGGTGTATGTGCACACCAACCTTCGTCTTATTTACAGGTAGAGGCAAGAGTGGTTGAAGGGAAAGACAAAGATGTGGGATGTCTTTCCTGATGATATGGGTCTGGACAATAGTGTTGAGTTGGCATTGGCCAACATGGATCTCAATGATTCAATGCTAGAGCTTGCTAGATTTGATGATGGTGATACTGTAGAGGGGTCATCCAACACACCGGCAGATGCAGAGGCGACTTTGGATACAGGGGAGGAGGATGCAGCAGAGGTGAGCAATGGTGACCATGATGATGAGGACAGTGATGATGATTTTGATGACTATGAGGATTGATGACTCATGAGTCATGAGCTACCTACTGCCTTGACGCTTGTATACTTGTAGTTGTTTTGTATTTTTTATTTCTATTTGCCATTGGCATTGCACTACCTATGTAACACACTTTGATTCAATGACTTAATGAGAAAACTACAGTTGTCAGTGTCTTTATCTTACTATCTTGTCTTTCTCCTATTGGATCATTGACGAATTGAATATGTATTATGATTTATCATTTATGAATTTAGAATTTATGATTCATTGATCTCTCATTTATGTGACATGTATTTGAATTTTGTATGTACTATGCATACTATAATGTTGCTAACTTACTTTGTTAAGAGTAAAACTTACATCTAGATGAAGATCTATGTTTGAAATCAATGAATTTGTATCATTAATGCAAATTTGTGTAAGAAATATCTAATTTTTAATAGATATATAGATATATAGATATATATATATATATTTTAAATATATATACATATATATACTTTTTAATAAAATAATACATAACGAATCCGAATGTGTTCTGTTCCGGGGGGTCAACGTGTCCGAATCCAACACTTGAATCCCCGTATGTGACGAATCCCGAATCCACGTGTCAGGTTACTTAGTCAGCGAGGTATATTTATCATTATGACAGTCACATAACACCCATTTCTTCACTGTCAAAACCCAGAAATTGCATTGCAAAACAGAGATTACAATGATGAGCAATATGAGGGAACCTGGAATCTCTCTTTCCACTATGATATCAGACCTCTAATGCAGAAGTAAACATGATTTTCCATCAAGAAAAGCTCAGCAAAGTTTACAAGGAACTTATCATGGAATTTATCATAAAGAGGTGCATGTTACTGCCATTGAATATTATTTTTTTTCCTCATGTTAAGCCCAGAAATACACACCAGCAGAAATACATTTAATCCATAATGATGTAGACAAGTTATAAAGCCCAAAGAAACAAAGGAACCTGGTATGGAAGGCTGCTAATACAAATGTACATGCACAATCTTCTTACAAAATTGCTCCAACACTGTATTAAATAGATATGCTGCCCAGATACATAATGGATGGACCAACATGCAATATGATCTTCAATTCTAGAACTGATTTTAGTTATATGACAGTAAGCTCAAAGAAAGAGCATTCAACCCTTCTCCTCTGAAATATATCCCACAATTCCACAAGCAAATATACCCTTTGGTCTTCTTGGAAGTTTGGTACCGTCCCACAATTTACAAGCTGCTACAGCAGTCACTTTCGAGACAATAATCAGATCTGAACTGACTGTAATTTATATGGCAAATGGCAAATTCTGTGATGAGAATAATTCTGTTCATTAACCCTCTCGTCCCTGGACACAAAACAATTAAACTCGGTCCCTTGATATAGGAACAATTAAACTCGGTCCCTTGATATAGGAACAATATATCTGTAAATACAAACTATGATGCCAACAATTCCCTGCAACAACTTGTGACCAAATCTTCAATATAGAATTAAACAACTAAACCGATTGAGCATTAATGGAAGATTTGAAATAATCTTCCAACAAGCTAATTAGGGTGGCACTCGAAGTCCACCGAAATTAGCTATTGGGTTTTGCTTGAAACTCTTGAAACTCACTTGAGCTTCTTCACAATGTCAAATAGAAATGATAGAATAAAATCCCCTCCAAATGAGTTCAATCCTCTATTTATAATTCTTCCTTGAGCCTCCTCCTAGCTTCTAGATTCTCCTTTTTCCTAATTATTTTAATGGTGTTCCCATTTTCCACCAGGAGACTTTGCCGCCATTTTGAATAAAATATTAATTTGGCTCATTATCCAATAAAATATCAATTTGCCGCCATTCTCTAATAAAATAATAATTTCCCTTTTCGCCGCCATTTTCCATTAAAATAATATTGGTGGGGCCCCTTTTTCTACTAGGAGACTTTGCCACCATTTTGAATAAAATAGTAATTTGCCTCCTTTTCCAATAAAATATTAATTTGCCGCCATTCTCCAATAAAATAATAATTTCCCTTTTTGCTGCCATTCTCCATTAAAATAATATTTTGCCTTCCTTCTCCAACTAAATATTATTTTTCCGCCATCCCATTAAAATAACAATTTCTCCCTTCTCTCACAAAATAAATATTTTCCCCTTTTTAATATTATATAAAAATTTGCAAAACTCCTAAGTGATTTTGCATGCCCAAAAATTGGGGACATTACAGTCCGCCCCGCCAAAAATTGCTTGTCCTCGAGCAATATCACCCTATGTGGCTGCTCCACACTTTGGCCTAGCTAATGCCAAGGTCCCAAATGTGCCACTGAACCACTCCTCGCTGTGACACCACCACCATATGGATGAATCCCATGACACCAGGGTCCCAAACCATCCTGACCCATGTGAAGCCTCCTTCGCTCCACTCGTTGTCCCATAAGATAAAGCTGTCAGAAGCGCTCTGCGTAACAAGTAGAGCACCCTGACAAGGTGAAATCCTGAGCAAACCCTTGAGAAGTTGCCCTACTGAGTACTCGATCCCGTGCAGTTCAAGAGTAGACTCCTCAATATGTAGTCCAATCGCTATGGAGATGAACCCCCGTTCGCACGTGCTCCCCCTGATCTCCTCCTGTTGGACATCTTGCCATATTGGTGGAGTCCTCCATGCTATCAACGTCTCATTGAGGCCCAATGGAAGCTCTGAATGACCTTCCCCTGTAAAAACTAGCTCATCCTTAAGGGTAGCTTAATTGCCAAATCCTGTGATGCCCAAATCCCCTACTGATATCAAACGAGTGCCACCATTTTGTCGCTGTGCCACTCTGACCATGAATGTTTGCCCATCGTGCGCTAGGTTTAACCTCCTCTCCTAGGACCTGATGGCAAAATATCTATGGAGTCCCAACACATCTGGCCCAGGCATCTCCACGATGTCAAGGCCTACCCATCCAATACTAACCCTGATTTGGAGCCTCAACGTTGCCGCATATGCCAAACCAAGAGTGAGTTGGGTCACTCTCTTCCCAGATCCCACTCACCGCGAAATAGAGTGACCAATCAACCAATCAAATCCCTGAATCCCATAGCCATATCAGCTGCGACATAGTCTTGACAACTGCTGGCACCAACTCGTACTCCGTCTTGGGTCCCTGCATGCAATCAGTATATGGAATCCATACATCACGAATCAACCAGGTGTGTGCAAGACTGCCCTGCGCCTGTAATACCACACTGTGAGACCTACGATCCTGCCTCTTGTGAGCGCTGCTCAATGTTACCTGGAGTCTAAACATTTGCCTACAAGAAGGGTCCACCAACTGCTGTGTATGCTCCTAAGAAATCTCATAATGCCTCACCAAAAGGTGCTATGCATCTCCCTTAGTGTGGGCCCAAGGGTGGAGCATGTGCCTACCTCTACAGAAGATCGGACCGCACCCAAGCCTGCACCTGCCAACTCGCACCCTGACCATATCCCACAGCTGGAAAGCCTCTCTCCTGATGCACTGTGTTTTGTCCAATTGTCTCATGAACCTCTCGAGTCCTGTTGCTCATGACAAGAGCATCTAGAGACAATACCCAAGTCCCCTGTATCAGTGCGCAATGCTGGGGAGAGATAAATGTGTGGGCTCCAACGGGTATATTCAAGTACACATATAGAAGCTCACGATCAGCTGTGCAACCAACCTACTCTCCAAACCTGGGATTGCCAAACCTATAGGTATGTTGGTTGTCCCTCTCAAGAGATCTCTTCGAAGCAACACTCCAACAACCTGTTGTGCATCATCACACTTTGCTGTACAAAAATACATACCATCGCACTCCTCTGCATAGCATTGAACTCCGTGGCACAACTCTGTGCACCATTGGATACCAAGGCTCACTGTCGTACCACCTTGCGCCCTCTGGCATCCCACATGCGCCAATGCATCAATCACTTTGCTAGTAAACCCTCCATGATGTGGGCTACATCTCCCCCATTGCTCTGACAGACCTGAGTGGCGTGATTCCTCACATGCCAACAGGAATGACACTACTGTGCCTATCCTCTGTAGCTTGGTGTCCAATTTACTAATGAGAGAGAATCACTTCCACGTAATGCCCTGTCTGGTGGCCTGCCGATGCCACCTCCTCCTATTAGCTCTTGCCAGAGTAGGCTAATCACCATGTGACCCCACACATAGTCAATATACCAAGACAACTCATAAAATTTGCCTGCTCCCCTGTCAAACTATCCTGTCATTAGTGCTGTTCGGGGCTCTGATGGAGATCTAAAAATGTGTGTGCGTGCAAACATCAGATCCATCACGCAACTACTACCATCACCTACTGGCTCTATGATGTGATGGGAAATCCCACCTGCATACCAACAACAGTTTGGCCCTCAAGCCACTCTGGTAATCCATGGCCTCTGCTGAAATGTGGCCATGAATGTATCCAACCGCCTAGCCTGCTCCATCAGGTACCAACTCAGTATCTCTCACCATCTAATCCCAAAGGAGGGATCGAATGTAGAATCTCCGGTGGAAGGAACAAGCCCTCCAAGTTGATGCAGTGTCGTACTCAGCTCATGTGGCTCAGTCCTCCTAACCTGGCGATCCCCTCTGGTATGTCTAGACAACTCTGTATCTCTCAATCCAATGCGTAGGGGTGGGCTAATAATGTTGTAGGTCCTGTCAGTGTGCCTCTGAAGAAAACTATGCTGAAATCCCAACATGTGCTCTCTATGCTGCCTCTCATCAATGGCTAGCCCAAAGGATGGCTGTGCATCCTCCTCCATCATGGGCTCAACATGAGCCTCCAACTGCTCCTCCATAGATAACCCAACATGCAAGACATGCTTACTAGTTAGTCGTAGGTGGCTGCCATCCTAAAACTTTGTCACAGACCTGGATGCCTCATCAATGGATCCCTCAACAATGTATGGTCCCTCATCAATGATGGACACCCCTGTGCCTACTGACACCTCATCAACGGGTGTATGCTCAACTGTCTCCACCAATGTGTCATTTGGGGCTACCAAAGGAAACTCCATCAAGGGCGACTCATGTTCACATTGGGTGTATCCATGTGCTCCTCCTGCATGCCATTAGCCTCATGCTCAACTAGATGGAGTATATCTAGATAAACTCACTCCTCAATGGGTATGTTTATCTCATCACTTTCTTCACCTTCAATCTTTGTTTTTGCAGTATTGATACTGGCATTTTGTTCAATAATCATGCACCTCTCATTTTCTTCATCTGCAGGTCCGCAATTGCTTTTTCTTCTTGCTACCCTTGCTGATGCCCACTCTTCGAGCTGTTTGTTAAAATTGGCAACCAGGGCAAAACTTCATGTGGGTCATCTTATTCATGGCTAATAATATTTTTATTAGATTCCTCTCATCGAGAGGTGTAGGATTGATATAAAGATCATCTGATTGCGATAAGTATTCATGGAGATATGAATTTATTTTGATTATGGAATTATTATTAAGCCAACCTACAATTCATGTAGGCTTAGAAGTTCGACAGTTGCATCTATTCAAACACCAACATTGTGTATAAATATTGGAGGACTTTTCCTCATTTGCACTCACACTTCTCATCACATCTCTCTCTCTCTACTGCGCAGAAATGAGTCTCTTCTCTACTGCGCAGAAATGGGTCTCTCTCTCACACATGTGAAGCTGGAAGCTGTTGAACCTGAAGCTACAACTGCAGAAGTAAAGATTGACCTGTGTGGCCTAGAAGATCTCCTCTTTGGAACTGTGCTGTAGGTTCATCTGAACCTCCTCTGAAAGCCGCAACTTTTGGTGGTGGAATGAAGTCAATCCGACGAACGGTTTGCAAGATATCGACTGCCCTAGTTTGAAGCCGGAAACTGCTGAAACTGAAGCTGCAACTGCAGAAGTAAAGATTGACCTGCGTGGCCTAGAAGATCTCCTCTTTGGAACTGCGCTGTAGGTTCATCTGGATCTCCTCTGAAAGCCACAACTTTTGGTGGTAGAATGAAGTCAATCCGACGAATGGTTTGCAAGATATCGACTGCCCTAGTTTGAAGCCGGAAACTGCTGAAACTGAAGCTGCAACTGCAGAAGTAAAGATTGACCTGCGTGGCCTAGAAGATCTCCTCATCTGAACTGCACTGTAGGTTCATCTAAACCTCCTCTGGAAGCCAAAACTTTTGGTGGTGGAATGAAGTCAATCCGACGGTCGGTTTGTGAGATATCGTCTGCCCTAGTTTGATAATGAAGCCGCTAATGCTGATGCTGCTAATCTAGGGTTTGCTATTGCTGATATGAATAAGATTTATTGTACTATTTCTCTCTGCTGAATTATTGAAGATAAAAGAAGATTTGATCAAAGGGTTTCCCCACACATTGTGGGGTTTGTCCTTGGCTAGCCGCCACATCTTGTGTCTCTTGTCTTGGCTTGTTTTCTGTCGATTGTTTAATGTTCTATCTGCATTTTATGGACATGTGATTGCTAATCTGTGGAATATAATAAGAAAAAGAAGTAAACTGTTATAAGCATAGAACATACCATAACTTAACATGGTATCAGAGTTGAGGTGAAGACAAAGCCCAAGCAAGAGCAAGAGCAATCACCGAAGAGAATATTGGCAAGGCTATCCTGAAAGAACTATGGGGTCCTCAACACTCTGCCGAAGGCAAGCTTCGTAAGAAAGATGACTATCACGCATGGAAGATGTCTATTGATCTAACCCTAGAAGATCCAAGAGTGTTGGACCATGAAAGAGGAAATATTGTTGAGCCTCCATCAAATGCATCCGCTGCTGCATGGAACAAATGGAAAACCGAAGAAGTCAAAATAGAAGATCATCCGGGACTCTATCGACAAGCACTTGGTGGCCTACATCTCTGAACTGGACACCTCCAAGGAAATCTACAATAGACTGGGAAATGGCACTCACGACTCTTGGAGGATTAGCATCCGAATGGTACGTGTTCAGGATTACTCTTCTGAACTATAACGTAATTCCTGGTTTCGAGGAATTAATGGTTAGATGCATTCAAGAAGAAACAAGGGAAGAAGAGCAAGAAATGCCCAAGCCAAAAGGTCCTCCTGCTGCCTTTTCTTCTCATGCTAAGAAAAGAAATAATTCCGGGACTAAATCAGAAGGAAAGGCTGGACCTAAGGGTGGAAGAAGAGGACGATGTTACATCTGCGATAAAGTAGGTCACTATGCGAGGGAGTGCCCTGATAGAAAGGACTCACACCGGGACGATGATCAAAATCCCTCTGATGGCAAATCAAAGGAATGACAAATTCAACAGCAAAGGTAAGAGGAGAGCTGGGGATCGAGGAAGAGGACAACCATTCAAGAAGGCTAGAAAGTCCAGGATGTATTAAATGCACCTGACCTCAAAAAGAACCTGGTGTCCATCTCGACCATGGAAGACAAAGGCTACAAGGTAACCTTTAGCAATGGCAAGGTACGTATATGGAAAAATAATGTTAAAGATGCCTTTACTCTTGGGTTTAGTGTTGATTCATTATATCAGGTCAATGGAAGTCTGCTAGGTGTCATGTCTTATGACACATCTCTTCAGTCTGAACTTTGACATCGGAGGTTTGCCCCCCTTCATTATAAAGCTATACTCGATGTAAGACAAATGGTTACAGGGATGCCCGAATTCTGAGTAGGGAAATAAGGTGTATGTCCGGGATGTGCCGAAGGAAAGCTCAAAAGGGGACCATTCCCCTCTAGCCAAAGCAAGACCTCCGATATATTACAGTTGGTTCACTCAGGCATACCTGAGGTTGGCATTAAGAGGGAGACTACTACACCACATACTCCTAAGCAGAATGGTGTGGCGGGAAATAAGAACCGCACGATTGTGGAAGCTGTCTGGGCCATGCTACATGATCAAAGACTTCTGAAGTTTCTATGGGCTGAAACTACAAACACCACTGTATATGT
Organism: Pinus tabuliformis; assembly: GCA_031772625.1. Classification (NCBI taxonomy): domain Eukaryota; kingdom Viridiplantae; phylum Streptophyta; class Pinopsida; order Pinales; family Pinaceae; genus Pinus; species Pinus tabuliformis. The sequence goes on from CM062807.1 coordinate 272,922,933, forward strand.
ACAAAATCGATGCCCTCATCAAGCATTGGGTTCCAAGACTCCTGAAGAAATGTTCACTGCCAGTCAAAGGGAAGTCGTGATTAGTCATGATGTCATCTTTGACGAAGATATGGTTCTCAGCAAGGTGAACATCTTTCTGACTTTGAGGAGCTCTCAAGAAGCCGACACTAGGGAACCAAAAGAAAAGGATGATGAATCAATGCCTGATGTAGAAGAACCCATGGATCCGATTGATCCTCATCCACATGAGCCTTCCTCTTCTAGGAAGAGGCCTTCATGGCTTAGGGGGATACTTGATGACGCTGAAGGACATGCTGCACCCTGAGGAACCTTCCGTCAAAGTAAGAAACCTAACAGGTATCAGGGATACTTGACCATCATGAGCATGATCATACAAAATAAGCCTTCATCATTCTCAGATGTTGTCAAGCATTAAGTATGGAAGGATGCTATGACCATAGAATATGAGTCTATTATGGAGAATGATGTCTGGGAAGTAGTTCCCAGACCCTGGACAAGACAATTGTTACTTCAAAATGGCTTTACAAGATAAAGCATGCAGCAGATGGAAGTACGGAAAAGTATAAGGATCGTTTTGTTGCTCGTGGTTTCTCCTAGAAGGAAGGTATAGACTATGATGTGATATTTGCACCTGTTGCCAGATATACGACCATCTGCTCGATCATAGCCCTTGCCGCTTCACAAGGATGGAACCTACATCAGATGGATGTCAAGACTGCGTTCTTACATGGCTCGATCAAAGAAGAAGTCTACGTGGAGCAACCCGAAGGATTTGAGATTTATGATTGAAAATCTCATGTATGCAGGTTGAAGAAGGCTCTCTATGGGCTGAAGCAAGCACCCCGAGCATGGTATGAGAGGATCGATAGCTACTTGATGAAGCTGGGATTCACTAGGAGTGAAGCCGATCCTAACCTTTACTTTAAGGTTGAAGATGACAAGCCTCTCATACTGGTGCTGTATGTGGATGACCTCTTTCTAACAGGTGCAAACCCTCTCATTCACAAATGTAAGAGGGAGTTGGCTTCTGAATTTGAAATGAAGGACCAAGGACTTGAAGTGTGGCAGAAGCCAAGGGAAATTTTCCTATCTCAAGAAAAATATGTGGTAAAGATATTGGAAAGATTCGGTATGATGAACTGCAAGCCTGTGACTACCTCGAGGATCTTAACTTTTAGAAGTTATATGGTAGTGATGTCGGACCAGATTTGGGAAATGCCTCTGAGTTTCATAAACTCATTCACATTGATGTTCTTGGTGAACCTCCATCTGAACATATGTTTTGCAGTTAGCACTGTGAGCTCATATTTGGTTGAGCCTCACTGCATTGATGCCAAGACTCTTCTAAGATATCTTCATGGCACAATTACTAATGGATTGAGATACACTACCAGAAATATGAAACTGCATGATTATTCGAATGCTGATTAGGTAGGTAGTGTGGAGGATCACTGCAACACTTTTTAGTGCTGTTTCTCTTTGGATTCTACTTTGATATAATGGATGAGCAGGAAGCAAAAGTCAGTTGCCATAAGCACCACCGAGATTGGATACATATCTACGAGTATGATCTCGTATGACGCTGCCTGGTTGGGGAAGCTCTTCAGTGAGCTGTTTGAACACATACCATTATGATTCTTTGTAACAACCAAAGGTGGGATTCGATTATTGAGGAATCCCGTATTCATCGATTGCTCCAGCAGATAGACATCATCTGGGATATGGTATGTCGATGAGCAAGGAGGCTCCATCGCATTAAGATGATGTACAGGTCGATACACCTTGTCAAAGCCCCGAGGAAAGATCTAATCTGTGATTTTCCCAAATGACTTGGAGTCGTCAAGAAACCCTTGTACAAGGGTCCTGCATGTTGCATACATTGAGCTCTAGGAGCTCTGAGGGCTTGCAATTCTTACTGGAACAACATACGACCATAGGGTGACTCACCCTCCCCTGGTGGTGCGCACTGGAACAAGATGATTCGCTCTCTTGTGGGACAAGATGATTCGCTCTCTTGTGGAACAGGATGATTCGCTCTCTTGTGTAGCAGGGTGATTAGTTCTCCTGTGAGGCCTGGATTGATTTGTTCTCCATGGCGGCCTGGATTGATGTGTTCTCCATAGTGATTGTAGCAGGATTGATGTGTTCTCCTGTGAGGACATGATTGATTAGTTCTCCTGTCGAGGCATCCTACCCATGCAGTCTGGGACTCATGGGAAGTACCTCTCATCTGATCAATGAGCAGGGAAATGAAGTTAGGGACCATAGTAGTACCAATGGATGCATCGTTGTATCTACCGTACTCCTTACGCTAGGATGACCTCCATTGATCTGGGATCAATGATATTGGTCTGGGACCAGTGGTAGGAGTTGTACCATACTATGACGTTGACTTCGGGTCGGTTGAGACTGGTCTGGGACCAGTGGTACATACTCGGAGACTGACTTCGTGTCAGTGTAGTACTGGTCTGGGACCAGTGAGAGTGGTACATACTATGACGCTGACTTCGGGTCGGTTGAGACTGGTCTGGGACCAATGGTACTCTCTGAGACTGCGATATTGGTCTGGGACCAGTGGTAGGAGTGGTACTTACTATGAAGTTGACTTCGGGTTGATTGAGACTGGTCTGGGACTAGTAGTACGCACTCTGAGACTGACTTTGAGTTAGTGGAGGATGATACTGGTCCGGGACCAATGGAGTTGTACTCACTATGATGCTGACTTCGGGTTGGTTGAGACTGGTCTGGGACCAGTGGTACATACTCTGAGACTGACTTTTGAGTCAGTATGATACAGCCTCGATCATTTCTTCTTCTTCATAATTTGGACAAAAGCAGAGCAGAACAAGAACAATGCAAGAGCAGAGTAGAACAGAGCAAAACAGTACCGATCAGTACAGGGCAGAACAAGACAAAGCAGAACAGGCAGAATAGAGCAGAGCAGGGCAAGGGTTAGGCTGTATAGGGCAGTGCATTTGATGGATGAATAGTAACGACCGATAGACAGATTGGAGATGAAGTTCTCCCTGGTTGAGAGGGAGTGTTAAAATTGGCAACCAGGGCAAAACTTCATGTGGGTCATCTTATTCATGGCTGATAATATTTTTATTAGATTCCTCTCATCGAGAGGTGTAGGATTGATATAAAGATCATCCGATTCCGATAAGTATTCATGGAGATATGAATTTATTTTGATTATGGAATTATTATCAAGCCGACCTACAATTCATGTAGGCTCAGAAGCCCAACAGTCGCATCTATTCAAACACCAACGTTGTGTATAAATATTGGAGGACTTTTCCTCATTTTCACTCACACTTCTCATCACATCTCTCTCTCTCTCTACTGCGCAGAAATGAGTCTCTTCTCTACTGCGCAGAAATGGGTCTCTCTCTCACACATGTGAAGCCGAAAGCTGTTGAACCTGAAGTTGCAACTGCAGAAGTAAAGATTGACCTGCGTGGCCTAGAAGATCTCCTCTTTGGAACTGCGCTGTAGGTTCATCTGAACCTCCTCTGAAAGCCGCAACTTTTGGTGGTGGAATGAAGTCAATCCGATGAACGGTTTGCAAGATATCGACTGCCCTAGTTTGAAGCCGGAAACTGTTGAAACTGAAGCTGCAACTGCTGAAGTAAAGATTGACCCGCGTGGCCTAGAAGATCTCCTCTTTGGAACTGCGTTGTAGGTTCATCTGGATCTCCTCTGAAAGCCACAACTTTTGGTGGTGGAATGAAGTCAATTCGACGAACAGTTTGCAAGATATCAACTGCCCTAGTTTGAAGCCGGAAACTGCTGAAACTGAAGCTGCAATTGCAGAAGTAAAGATTGACCTGCGTGGCCTAGAAGATCTCCTCATCTGAACTGCGCTGTAGGTTCATCTGAACTTCCTCTGGAAGCCGCAACTTTTGGTGGTGGAATGAAGTCAATCCGACAGTCGATTTGTGAGATATTGTCTGCCCTAGTTTGATAATGAAGCCGCTAATGCTGATGCTGCTAATCTAGGGTTTGCTACTACTGATATGAATTAGATTTATTGTACTATTTCTCTCTGCTGAATTATTGAAGATAAAAGAAGATTTGATCAAAGGGTTTACCCACATATTGTGGGGTTTGTCCTTGGCTAGCCGCCACATCTTGTGTCTATTGTCTTGGCTTGTTTTCTGTCGATCATTTAATGTTTTATCTGCACTTTACTTTATGTACATGTGATTGCTAATCTGTGGAATATAATACGAAAAAGAAGTAAACTGTTATAAGCATAGAACATACCATAACTCAACGCTGTTCCACTAGTCTCTCGAGGTTCCTAGCATAATTTTCAAATTTTTCAAGGAATTTCTCCTGCTGAGACATTTTTGGGCACAAGTTATATCTGAAGAATAATGTTGGACTAGTGTTTCAGCCTCTGGAATTTTAACCCAACAATAGCAACTTAGGCATTACCATGATTTAGACCCACAGCTGGCCAAAATCATGGCTCTGATACCACTGTAACGTTCTTTTCTGGGAATGTCTTAAGTTTCACCCGATTTTAATAAGTTTGTCTAATTCTCATCTTAGGGATAATTTGTCAAACAATTGGCATGCAAATTGTTGTAGGTGTAGTTTCTCTTCTTCTGAGTTTAGACAAATGAACACTGTTGATAATATCGGCGATATTCGAAAATATCGCGATATTTTCGACAAAACAATATATCGCCGAGAAAATATCGCGATATTTTCTGTTTTGAAAATATCGCGATATTTTCAAAATATCAGCAAATATCGGCAAAATATCGCGATATTTTGAAAATATCGGCAAAATATCGGCTATATTTAAAAATCTGAAAAAATTATTTTTTATGCTTGCCGATATTTGCCGATATTTTGCCGATATTTTAGCCGATATTGCCGATAAGATATTTTCTGGACCGTCGCCGATATTTTGCCGATACCGATATTTTCAACACTGCAAATGAATGATGCCGAATGTATGCTTGCAGACATACCCCAGAATAACAATATGAGGCTAATAACAAACTCAGTAAGGTATATTTATCATTATGACAGTCACATAACACCCATTTCTTCACTGGCAAAACCCAGAAATTACATTGCAAAACAGAGATTACAATGATGAGCAATATGAGGGAACCTGGAATGTCTCTTTCCAATGTGATATCAGACCTCTAATGCAGAAGTAAACACGATTTTCTATCAAGAAAAGCTCAGCAAAGTTTACAAGGAACTTATCATGGAATTTATCATAATGAGGTGCATGTTACAGCCATTGAATATTATTTTTCTTTCCCATGTGAAGCCCAGAAATACACACCAGCAGAAATACATTTAATCCATAATGATGTAGACAAGTTATAAAGCCCAAAGAAACAAAGGAACCTGCTATGGAAGGCTGCCAATACAAATGTACAAGCACAGTCTTCTTACAAAATTTCTCCAACACTATTAAATAGATATGCTGCCTAGGTACATAATGAATGGACCAACATGCAATCTGATCTTCAATTCTGGAACTAATTTTAGTTATATGAGAGTCAGCTCAAAGAGCATTCAGCCCTCCTCCTCTGAAATATGTCCCACAATTCCACAAGCAAATAAACCCTTCAGCCTTCTTGGAAGTTTGGTACCGTTCCACAACTTACAAGCTGCTACAGCAGTCACTTTCGAGACAATAATCATATCTGAACTGACTGTAATTTATATGGCAAATGGCAAATTCTGTGATGAGAATAATTCTGTTCATTAACCCTCTCGGCCCTGGAAGCAAGACAATTAAACTCGATCCCTTGATATAGGAAATATATACCTGTAAATACAAACTATGATGCCAACAATTCCCTGCAACAACTTGTGATCAGATCTTCAATATTGAATTAAACAACTAAACTGATTGAGCACCAATGGAAGATCTGAAATAATCTTCCCAACAAGCAAACTCAGGTGGCACTCGAAGTCCACCGAAATCAGCTATTGAGTTTCTCTTGAAACTCTTGAAACTCACTTGAGCTTCTTTACAATGTCAAATAGAAATGATAGAATAGAATCCCCTCCAAATGAGTTCAGTCCTCTATTTATAATTCTTCCTTGAGCCTCCTCCTAGCTTGTAGATTCTCTTTTTTCCCAAATATTTTAATGGCGGGGCCCATTTTCCACTAGGAGACTTTGATGCCATTTTGAATAAAATAGTTATTTGCCTCCTTTTCCAATAAATTATTAATTTGCCACCATTCTCCAATAAAATAATAATTTCTATTTTTGCCACCGTTCTCCATTAAAATAATATTGGTGGGGCCCATTTTCCACCAGGAGACTTTGCCACCATTTTGAATGAAATAGTAATTTGCCTCCTTTTCCAATAAAATATTAATTTGCCGCCATTCTCCAATAAAATAATAATTTCCCTTTTTGCTGCCATTCTCCATTAAAACAATATTTGCCTTCTTTCTCTAAGTAAATATTATTTTTTTGCCATCCCATTAAAATAATAATTTCTCCCTTCTCTCACAAAATTAATATTTCCTTCTTTTTAATATTATCCAAAAATTTGCAAAACTCCTATGTGATTTTTGCATGCTCAAAAATTGGGGACATTACATTAAAATAATAAATTCTCCCTTCTCTCACAAAATTAATATTTCCTTCTTTTTAATATTATCCAAAAATTTGCAAAACTCCTATGTGATTTTTGCATGCCCAAAAATTGGGGATATTACAGTCCGCCCCGCCAAAAATTGCTTGTCCTGAAGCAATATGACCCTATGCGGTTGCTCCACATGCTGGCCTAGCTAATGTTAGGGCCTCTAATGTACCATTGAACCACTCCTCACTGCGACAACACCACCACATGGATGAATCCCATCACACTAGGGTTCGAAACCATCCTGTCCCATAAGCAGCCTCCTTCGCTCCACTCGTTGTCCCATAAGATAAAGTTGTCAAAAGCGCTTTTTATAGCATGTAGAACACCATGACAAGGTGAAATCCTGAGTAGACTCTCCAAAGTTGCTCTACTGAGTGCTCGATCACATGCACTTCAAGAGTAGACTGTTGAAGATGCAGTCCAATCTCTGTGCAGATGAACCCTTGTTCGCATGTGCTCTCCCTGATCACCTCCTGCTAGACATCTTGCCATATTGGTGGAGTCCCCCATGTCATCAGCGTCTCACTATGGTCCAATGGAAGATCTGAGTGACCTTCCCCTATAGAAACTAGCTCATCCCTAAGGCTAGCTAAACGGCCAAATCCTGTGATGCTTGAATCCCCTGTTGGTCTCAAACGGGTGCCACCATGTTGTCGCTGCGCCACTCTGACCATGACTGTCTGCCCATCGTGCGCTAGGTGTAACCTCCTCTCCTGGAACCTGATGGAAAAATATCTATGGAGTCCCAACACATCTGGCCCAAGCATCTCCACGATGTCAAGGCCTACCCATCCAATACTAACCCTGATCCAGAGCAGTAAGAAGGAAAATTGGCCTTGCCATGCGATGAAGGCCTCAGCGCTGCCCCATATGCAAAACCATGAGTGAGTTTGGTCACTTTCTTCCCAGATCTCGCTCATCACGAAATATAGGGACCAATCAACCAACCGAATCCCTGGATCCCATAGCCATATCTGCTGCGACATAGTCTTGACAATTACTGGCACCAACCTGTACTCTGTCTCGGGTCCCTATATGTAATCAGTATATGGAACTCATACATCACTAATCAACCGGGTGTGCACAAGACTGCCCTGCGCCTGCCATACCACACTGTGAGACCTGCGATCCTGCCTCCTTTGGGCACTGCCCAATATTCCTTGGAGTCTAAACATCTGCCTACAAGAAGGGTCCACCAACTGCTGCATATGCTCTTGAGACATCTTGGAATGCCTCACCCAAAAGGTGCCATGCATCTCCCTATGTGTGGGCCCAAGGGTGGAGCACGTGCTACCTCTATAGAAGATCAGACTAGTCCCAAGCCTGCACCTTGACCATATCCGATAGCTGGGAAGCCTCTCTCCTGATGCACTGTGTTTTGTCCAATTATCTCAGATGAACCTCTCAGGTCTTGTTTCTCATGATGAGAGCATCTAGAGGCAATACCCAAGTCCCCTGTATCAATGCACAATGTTGGGGAGTGATAAATATGTGGGTTCCAACGAGTATATCCAAGTACACATATGGAAGCTCACGATCAGCCCTGCGACCAACCTACTCTCCAAACCTGGGAGTGCTAAACACAAAGGTATGCTAGTTGTCCCTCTCAAGCGATCTCTTCGGAGGAAACACTCCAACAATCTGTTGTGCATCATCATACTCTGCTGTACAAAAATACATACCCCTGCACTCCTCCGCATAGCACAAAATTCCGTGGCACAACTCCGTGCACCACTGGATACCAACGCTCACTGTCATACCACCTTGCGCCCTCTGGCATCCCACATGCGCCAATGCATCCACCACTCTGCTAGTAAACCCTCCATTATGTGGGCTACATCTCTCCCTCTGCTCTGATAGACATGAGTGACCTGACTCCTCACATGCCAACAAGCATGACACTACTGTGCCTATCCTCTGTAGCTCTGGTGTCCAATATACCAATGAGAGAGCATCGTCTCCATGTAATACCCTTTCTGGTGGCCTGTCGATGCCACCTCCTCCTATTAGCTCCTGCCAGAGTAGGCTAATCACCCTATGACCCCACGCATAGTCAATATGCCAAGATAAGTCATAAAATCTGCCTGCTCCCCTGTCAAACCATCCTGTCACTAGTGCTGTCCAACGCTCTGATGGAGATCTGAAAATGTGTGTGCGCCCAAACATCAGATCCATCATGTAGCTACTACCATCACCACTGGCTCTATAATGTGATGGGAAATCCCACCTGGATCCCAACAATAGTCTGGCCCTTGAGCCATTCTATAATCCATGGCCTCTGCTGAAATGTGGCCATGGATGTATCCAACCGCCTAGCTTGATCCATCGAGTACCAGTTTAGTACCTCTCACCATGCAATCCCAAAGGAGGGATCAAATGTACAAGCTCCTGTGGAAGGAACAAGACCCCAAAGTTGATGCGGTGTCGTACTCATCTCATGTTGCTCAGTCCTGCTAACTTGACCATCCCCTCTGGTATGTCTAGACAACTCCACCTCTCTCAATCCAATGTGTAGGGGTGGGCTAATAGCGTTGTAGGTTCTGTCAGCGTGCCTCTAAAGAAAACTATGTTGAAATCCCAATATGTGCTCTCAATGCTGCCTCTCATCAATGGCTAGCCCAAATGATGGCTGCACATCCTCCTCCATCATGGGCTCAACATGAGCCTCCCACTACTCCTCCATAGATAACCCAACATGCACGACATGCTTACTAGTCAGTTGTAGGTGGCTGCTGTCCTGAAAGTCTGTCACAGACCTGGATGCCTCATTAATGGATCCCTCAACAATGGATGGCCCCTCATCAACGATGGACACCCTTGTGCCTCCCGACACCTCATCAATGGATGTATGCTCAACTGTCTCCACTAATGTGTCAACTGGGGCTACCAAAGGAAACTCCAACAAGTGTGACTCATGTGTCGCACTGGGTGTATCCATGTGCTCCTCCTGCATGCCATTAGCCTCATGCTCAATTGGATGGAGTGTACCTAGATAAACTCCCTCCTCAATGGGTGTCTTCTCTTATCTTATGACTTTCTTCACCTTCAATCCTTGTTTTTGCAGTATTGATACCAGCATTTTGTTCAGTAATCATGCACCTCTCATTTTCTTCATCTGCAGGTCTGCAACTGCTTTTTCTTCTTGCTACCCTTGCTGATGCCCACTTTTCGAGCTGTTCCACTAGTCTCTCGAGGTTTCTAGCATAATTTTCAAATTTCTCAAGGAATTTCTCCTGCTGAGGCATTTTTGGGCACAAGTTAAATCTGAAGAATAATGTTGGACTAGTGTTTCAGCCTCTGGAATTTTAACCCAACAATAGCAACTTGGGCATTACCATGATTTAGACCCACAGCTGGCCAAAATCATGGCTCTGATACCACTATAATGTTCCTTTCTGAAAATTTCTTAAGTTTCACCCTAATTTTAATAAGTTTGTCTAATTCTCGTCTTAGGAAGAATTTGTCAAACAATTGGCATGCAAACTGCTATAACTGTACTTTCTCTTATTCTGAGTTTAGACAAATGAATGATGCCAAATGTATGCTTGCAGACATACCCCAGAATAACAATATGAGTCTAATAACAAACTCAGCAAGGTATATTTATTATTATGAGTCATGACAGTCACATAACACCCATTTCTTCACTGTCAAAACCCATAAATTACATTGCAAAGTAGAGATTACAAGGATGAGCAATATGAGGGAACCTGGAATGTCTCTTTCCACTATGATATCAGACCTCTATTGCAGAAGTAAACACGATTTTCCATCAAGAAAAGCTCAGCAAAGTTTACAAGGAGCTTATCATGGAATTTATCATAAAGAGGTGCATGTTACAGCCATTGAATATTATTTTTCTTCCTCGTGTTAAACAAAGAAATACACACCAGCAGAAATACATTTAATCCATAATGATGTAGACAAGTTATAAAGCGCAAAGAAACAAAGGAACCTGGTATGGAAGGTTGCCAATACAAATGTACAAGCACAGTCTTCTTACAAAATTGCTCCAACACTATTAAATAGATATGCTGCCCAGGTATATAATGAATGGACCAACATGCGATGTGATCTTCAATTCTGGAACTGATTTTAGTTATATGACAGTCAGCTCAAAGAAAGAGCATTCAGCCCTCCTTCTCTGAAATATATCCCACAATTCCACAAGCAAACCCTTCGGCCATCCTGGAAATTTGGTACCGTCCCACAACTTACAATCTGCTACAGCAGTCACTTTCGAGACAATAATCAGATTTGAACTGACTGTAATTTATATGGCAAATAGCAAATTTTTTGATGAGAATAATTCTGTTCATTAACCCTCTTGGCCCTAGAAGCAAAACAATTAAATTCTGTCCGTTGATATAGGAACAATCTAAGTCACCTGACACGGGGATTCGGGACACGTAGGATTTGAGATTCGTGGTGTCGGATTCGGACACGCTGACCCCCCAGAACAGGACACATTATATATTATTTTATTATAATATATATATATATATATATATATATATTTAAAAAATACACATATATATTAAAAATTAGATATTATCATATTTCTTACACAAATTTTAATTAATGATACAAATTTATTGATTTCAAACATAGATCTTCATCTATAGCTATTAGCATACATAGTACATACAAAATTCAAATAAATGTCAGTGGTACTGGTCACATAAATGATAAATCTATTAAAAATTTAAATCATGATTCATAATTCATAACTGAAAGACAACTTACAACTACAAGATAGTAAGATAAACACACTGACAACTGTAGTTTTCTCATTAAGTCATCAAATCAAAATGTGTTATATAGGTAGTGTTGGTGCAATGCCAATGGCAAATAGAAATAGAAAATATAAAACAACTACATGTATACAAGTCTCAAGGCATCAATCAGCATCAGAATCAGCATCACTGTCCCCATCATCATGGTCCCCACTGCTCTCCTCTACATCCTCCTACTCCGCTGTATCCATAGTCGCCTCTGCATCTGCTAGTATGGAGGTTGACCCCTCTAAGTCATCAAATCTAACAGGCTCTAGCACTGGATCATTGAGATCCATGTTGGCCAATGCCAACTCAACAGTGGTGTCCAGACCCATATCATCAAGAACAGTGTTACTTGGGAGCAGGCGCGAAAGCGGGGAGTGGGAGCGAAAACGGGAGCGGGAGCGACATATTCAAAAGCTCTTGGTTTGGTGCTCTTGATTAAATACTAGTTCCCCTAATACATGACAAATTTCAATGGAAACATTGCAATCCCCCAATTCTAAAATCCTGAAAAACTGATAAGTTTGCTGGATTTTGAATGAAATCTAAAATTATACTTTCTCCATATGAAATCCAATGAGGCTGGAACCACTCTCAAACATCCTGAGTCATTTCATGGTAATGTTAAAAATTTAAGTAAAAGGATGAAAATGAAGATTAAGGAGAATGTCACTTTTACCATGAATAGCATGTCAATACTAGGGCCTAGACTTGATCATGAAGCTGCCAAAATGCTTTACTCCTTGCTCCAACAGCACAAATCACCTGCCAACAGCACAAATCACTTGCCAAATGACAATTTTAATGAGCAAACACGCCCTTTTCATTCCTGCGTTGAGTTTAGCGAGTCCTGGAAACCGGACACGTGTCCTAAAATCGCGACACTCTTTTCAAAATCGCGACACGCCCTCGGACACGACGTGTCCTGTGATTTGGACATGAATCCGGACAGAATCGTGTCGGATTCGGGATTCGCAAGGGGTTTAGGACGAATCCGGTGACTTAGGGAACAATATACCTGTAAATACAAACTATGATGCCAACAATTCCCTGCAACAACTTGTGATGAGATCTTCAATATTGAATTAAACAAGTAAACTGATTGAGCATCAATGGAAGATCTGAAATAATCTTCCCAACAAGCTAACTAGGGTGGCACTTGAAGTCCACCGAAATGAGCCGTTGAGTTTCGCTTGAAACTCTTGAAACTCACTTGAGCTTCTTCACAATGTCAAATAGAAATGATAGAATAGAATCCCCTCCAAATGAGTTCAATCTTCTGTTTATAATTCTTCCTTGAGCCTCCTCCTAGCTTCTAGATTCTCATTTTTCCCAATTATTTTAATGGTGGGGCCCATTTTCCACTAGAAGATTTTGTTGCCATTTTGAATAAAATAGTAATTTGCCTCCTTTTCCAATAAAATATTAATTTTCTGCGATTCTCTAATAAAATAATACTTTCCCTTTTTGCCGCCATTCTCCATTAAAATAATAATTTCCCTTTTTGCCGCCATTCTCCATTAAAATAATATTGGTGGGGCCCATTTTCCACTAGGAAACTTTGCCACTATTTTGAATAAAATACTAGTTTGCCTCCTTTTACAATAAAATATTAATTTGCTGCCATTCTCCAATAAAATAATAATTTCCCTTTTTTCTGCCATTCTCCATTAAAATAATTTTTTGCTTTCCTTCTCCAACTAAATATTATTTTTCCGCCATCCCATTAAAATAATAATTTCTCCCTTCTCTCACAAAATTAATATTTTCCTGTTTTTAATATTATCCAAAAATTTGCAAAACTCCTAAGTGATTTTTGCATGCTTAAAAACTGGGGACATTACAATGCCCTTGGAGCTTGCTTAAGGTCATATAATGCCTTTTTCAATTTGCAAACATATTCTTCTCTATCTTTGACTTCAAATCCCAAGGGTTGCTCTATATAGACTTCCTCATCAATTGTGCCTTTCAGGAATGCAGTCTTGACATCCATTTGATGTATGTTCCATCCTATTGATGCTGCCAGAGAGACCAGTGAGCGTATAGTTGTATAACTTGCTATTGGAGCAAATGTCTCGTCATAATCGATGCCTTCTTGTTGAGAGAAGCCCCTAGCCACAAATCTTGCCTTAAACTTGTCAATACTTCTATCAGCTGCATGCTTAATCTTGTAAATCCATTTGGAAGTTACCACAAACTTGTGTTAAGGCCTAGGCACGATCTCCCATAACCCATTCTTCATTATCAATTGATATTCTTCATTCATAGCATCTTTCGTTTCTTGATGATTGACAATTTTCTCAAAAGTGGATGGCTATGCTTCTATTAACTTTGTCATATATGCTACATACCCTGAATATCTTTTGGGCTTCTTGCTTTCTCTAAATGTGCCTTTAGCTGCTTCATGACCCTCTTCATCTAATAGGGTAGATTTCAATCAATTTGGTCTCTTTCTATTCTCGGGGATTACCACAGGTTGTATAGGTTCACTAGGACCTTCATCTTCATGATTTGATTCTTCTTCCTCCCTAGTAACTTCCTCTTCAAATACTGGAAGTTCTTCATCATCAGAGTCCATAGGGAGATCCTTTTGATTTCTTGAATGTAATACTTTCGTCAAATATCACATCTCCAATGACTTCTATTCATTGTCCTCCTTTTATGTAGATCCTATAGGCCTTAGAAGAATTATTGTAGCCAACAAATGTTCCCTTCATTTCTGATGGATCCAACTTCTTTCTCTTGTCTTTTGGTATATGATTATAGACTGGACAACCAAAATTTCGCAGATGATCCATGCTTGGTTTCTTCCCTATGAAGTCTTCTTCAGCAATCAAGTGATCTAGTGACTTGTGGGGACTTCGATTTTGCATGTATTTAATTGTCTTTGTTGCTTCACCCCACATAAATTTCAACAAATCTTGATCATGTAGCATAGCTTTTACACTTTCTTTGATGGACCGATTCTTTTGTTTTGCAACTCCATTTTGCTTGGGATTATATGGGACTATTAGCTCCCTCTTAATCCCAGACTCCTTACAGAAGGCTAATAATTTCCTTGGATGTATATTCTCCTCCGTTATTAGACCTTAATATCTTGATTCTCCTTTCTGTAAGGTTCTCTACTTCAACTTTGAATTCGTGAAATTTGATAAAAACTTCATCCTTGGTTTTCATCAAGTAAACCCAAATTTTCTTTGATTGGTCATCTATAAAAGTGACATATTATAGATGAACTCCAAGTGACTTTGGAGTCATAGGATCACAAACATTGGAATGAATAAAATCCAAGATTTCTTTTGGCCTTGAAGCATTGCTTCCAAATGCTCTCTTGGTGTTTTTACCCAATGCACATCCCTTGCATACTCCTTCATGATACTTCTTTTAGTTCATAGATGCCATTCACTATTGAATTTAGGGTTGGTAAGATTTTGTAGTGAAGATGACCAAATCTTCTATACCAAAGTTCACATGGGCTGACTTCAATGTGAACCAAATCTTGAGTGAGGGGAGTTAACAATCTGTAGAGTCTTCCTTCACGGATCCCAATCATTCTAGCATCTTCTATGCTTGAGGTTTTGCCCCATACTACAACCTTTCCATCAATGAAAGCGACTGTATCACCCTTGTCTTCTAAACATGAAATGGAAAGTAAATTCTTGTGCAAACCTATAACAAATAATATATTGTTGAGATAAATGTTTCCTCCATTCTCTAGCTCAAGTGAAGTTGATGCAATTCCTCTCACAGGGTAGCTTTTATTATCACCAAGTTCTACGGAATAAGAGGACTTTCCTTTTGATAATGTCTTCAATTTCTTATGTTGACTAGTCATAGGTCTTGATGCTCCACTATTGATCACCCAAATATTCTCATCTTGAAATATGCCAGTGAGTGTTGAGAATAGTCCTTCATCCTTTGTAGATGTCTTGGTTCCTTCCTTCTTAGAAGAATATAGGAGATCCCATACTTATTTGATGCCCTTCTTGAGTTGACTTGCCACCTTTGTACACTTCTTTAGGAACTTCTTCAATGTGGTAGAGATTTTCATTATGCGCTTAGCCAACCTTAGCTCTGATACCATGTTGAGAAATCTCCAGGGCAACAGATAGGATGATTTCTCTGTCAATGATAACTACATGTGATGTCTCATTACCTTTTATTACTTATGAGCTTCTTCAATCATCATTATGTTCCCATATCATCAAACAACTATGAAAACAAGAAGAACAATAGTACACAAGAACACGGAATGTAGGCTGCAAGCCAGGGCCAAAATCTCTCCATTTGAGAGGAAAACCCGCAAAATCTCTTCTCTTATTATAGATTCTTCAATTGACGAATTCCAAGACCTCTAGACCAAGACCAATACCATCCAAGACCAAGTCCAACCTTCTCGATGATGTGCTTCCTTTGTCCAAGTGAACGCAGTAAAATCTCTTCCAACATCACAACTTTGATCCCCAACTTCAAAATTTCGGCCTCTCCTGCAAGTTTGAAATTTTTTCCCCCCAACAACTGCTGTTGCAACCACACGTGTGAGCGAAATTAGCCTTCCAAGGCCTCCTAGCAACTTCGCTTGCTTTGCTTTCTTGTCTAGGGCTAGTAGATGACCTATTAGGTCCTTCTTCCAGCAGATAGAGAATTTCGACCTTGAAGCAACAAACCCTAGCTTCACTTCTTCGCACATGTGAGAGAGAATTGGCCCAAAAACAATATTTCTTTGCCCTCTTCCTTCTCTGTTAGCCTTCTTGCACTTCTACTTCGCTTGAGTGAGTGATAAATGTGTCTCAAGGAGGTCGAGCTCCTTCCTTTATATAGGCTTCTCAAGGTGGATGTGGCTCCTCAAAATAGGTAGACTTTCCCGCTGCTAAGCCAACTTGGTCTTGAAGGGTATTTTGACACTTTTAATGACAAATATAATTTTCTTTACAAGTTACAATGTCCCTGATGGGGTTTTCAACTTATGACAATGACTCTTTTGACTTCTTGAGCTAGGAAAAACCCTAGAAGCACTCAATGGGTGCTTGACCTCTAAAAAAAGGAACTTGAGCAAGAAACCTATGCCCCAAAAATAACAATAATATTTGTTTTTCTTTCATTTTACAAAATACAAGAATCAAAAGTATATTTCTTATTTATGAAGACCGTACCTAGTTACACATTTTTCAACTGGCACTTGAAGTCCACCGAAATCAACTACGTACCAGCTAGGGTGGCACTCAAAGTCCACCAAAACCAGTTAGAGAGTTCCGCCTAAAACCCTTGTGTTAGACTTGCTTGAACCCCAATCAATCATTAAGAAATAATCATAAATCAGAATGAATGAGAAATGGCCTTCTTCCCCCCTTTTATAAAATTTTGCGGGATCTTCTCCAATCTTCTAGAAATATCTTTTTATCATTTTATTGACAAAGCCACTTATTTGCTAAGTGACTTTTGCCCCTTTTATTCAATAATATTTGTCCCTTTTTATTTAATAATAAGAAGTGGAGTTAGGCAAAACACCCTTGTCCCCTTAGTGATTTTCCCTCTTGGTAGCCTAAAGGAGATAATTAGGTAGCGAGAATGATATCTCCATGGTTAGATAATTGGAGACATTACAATGTGAAGAGATAGCTTAGCAAAACATTGTTTTTGTAGTTTGGTAAAATAATTGGGTGATAGAGGAGACGAGATTAGTGCCTATGCAATGTTGGGAAAAATGGAGCCAAAAGGGAAAACTAAAGAGAGCAATTTAAAGAACAATTAAGATAATAAAAAAGAACATAAGAAAGATAATAAGAACTCAAAGAAATCACAAGTAATACAATTTTCTAACATGGTATCAAGGCTAAGGTGAAAAAGGAAGAAAAAGGCAAACGGGAGATCTATTGAAGAAAAAGGAGCTCAAGGAAAGGTCATCAAAGGGGATCATATAAAGAAACAAGCCTACTATCTATAGGAACTATGTCAAACTCAATGAAGGGAGAAAACGAACTAGAAGGCGCCTCCAACTACAGGGCCTAGAAAAAGAGAATAGACCTCATTCTAAAAAAAACAAAGTTTTGGATCTCGTTTAAGGAAAAATCAAGAAGCCTACAGATGAATCAAGTGAAGCAAAAAAAAAAAAGTTTAGAGAAATTGAAATCCTAGCTATGAACCTTATAGTGGATGGAGTTAAGGATAATCTAATTCCATACATATCCAACATAAATTCCACTCAAGAAATGTATGAGGCTCTCTCCAAATTGTTCACTATCAAGAACATTGGTCAAATAGCAAGTCTCAAAAATGAATTAAGGACTATTAAGATGACAAAAGATGACATTATATCATCCTACTTTATAAAGATATCTAGAATTAGAGATGAACTCCAAACAATAGATGAGGTTGTCCCAAAAAAGGAGCTTGTAATTACTGCTCTTCTAGGACTACCAAAATCTTGGAGTGCCTTTGCATCAGGGCTCAACAGTTGGAAAGCTACACCAACATTTGAGCAAATGTGGAATGCATACAGTCAAGAAGAAGCTCGAGTATTGTTAGTAAACGATAAGGAGGATGAAGAAGAAAACAACTCTAATGCTTATTTTGCTCATCACAAGAAGAAGGGAACCTTCAAGAAGTTCAAGGGACCAAAGAAGAAGGTTGACCTATCCAAGATTGAATGCTACAATTGCCATAAGATGGGTCATTATAGAAGTCATTGTCCCAAGAATCCAAGGAATAAGAAGAGGGAAAGAGAACATGCAAATGTTGCAGAAGAAGCTCCATCAAAGAAGAACAAAACTGAGGAATCAAAAGTCAAGGACTTATACTACTAAGTCCTATCCTATATATCCTTCTTAGTCTTGTATTGTTTTCCTTTATGTTTTGATTTCTAGAATTTTTAGGTCTAACATGTCTTGTTAGAACATTTTTGAATTATTTTGATAAGTTATAGGTATCCCTCGAGATTGGATTAAGAGGGAGCCCTCACCATTTTACCAAAGATAAGTATCTTGTTCTTTGTCTCCTCTTTCATGTTTGGCTTTTCTCTCATATCAAGATCTGTTTGTGTTATATACTAATAACTTTTCTTTTACTTTCCTTGGTAGGAAAATATTGCAGAGTACCAAAGGTTTTGAGGGAGACTTTAGAGAATAAACTTCAAATATGGAGGAAGTCATGTTGCAAAGGAAGTCCTTCAAAGAATTGATGTCCTACAAGGTTTGGAAAAGATTGCAAAATACACAAAGGTTATGAAGGAGACTTCAGAGGATAAACTTAAAGCATGGAGGACGTTATGTTGCAAACAAAGCCCATCAATTTTGATGTCCTACAAGGTTTGGTACGGAACAACTCAAGGTATCTCTTAGACTATAAGTTTTGTGTTACGAATATAAATTGCCTAAAATAAAATGAATATAAATAATTAAATAATAAATAATCAAATATTGATTATGTTAAATAGTCATTAAGTTAAGTGAAAAGGCATGTCCAAAGACATGCCCAATCGTGAAAGGACACCTGCCTAATATATATGCAGGTCCTCATTGTAACATTTATCATCACTTGCACATTTTTTATATATAATAAATTATTATTACAAAATACCTCTTGTGTATTTTTCCATTAAAATCAACAAGCTACAATTTTGTTGCTTCAGTGGTATCAGAGCCATGCAAGACTTTGAACATTATCTGCCGCACAATATAACCATGCTTGTATTTTAACGTTGTTTGCTGCACAATATGCCATTACGTTTACGTCCTGAATTCATTGAGCAGTTTAATAAAATTCAAGAAAAGCTTCAAAAATGGGAAGAATCATATGCAGAATTTACAACACGTATAAAGGAAATCGATAACAAGGAAGATGATAGCGACAATGAAGAAATGAAACAAGGTGAAGCAGGAGAATAAGATTTTGATCAGAATGACGATAATGAAAATGGAGATGTAATAGATAATGATGAATATGAAAATGATATCAATCAAGATGGTGAAGAAGATGAAGCAGTAGATGATTATAATGTTGAAGATGAAGATGGCCTGGATTATGACAATGGTGTTGACAATAATAACCACAAAAGAAACACAACAAAACTAAGAAGATTAAATGAAAATGAAAATTCCAAGGATGATGAGTATGGCAGTAATGATGAAATCATAAAAAAACCAGAGAGAAGATTGTTTGACCACCAAAAGTCATTCTTGTCCTGGTCTTTGGGAAAAGAATACATGTATGCAGATCTTAGTAAGCTTTTTTTGACAGTAACTCTCTATGATCTAAAACAAACGAGCAGTTCAACAAATGCTAGTGACCGGGGAAGTTTTCAAACAAATCTAACGTGAACTGCATGATCTCGATATAGAGTTGGCTTTTGGGGATGGAAAACACATTGCTATGTTAAGGTTATCATCAGGAGATATGGGACTTTTAGAGGTTATCATTTATATCCGATATGTGCTTCAAAATGATACTGATATGTCACTCATTTGTTGGGCCTCCAAACATGAATCCTTCTTTATGTGGAGAAGGAATGATAAACAAACTCGTGAATTAGGCAACATAATTCCTCTCAATCATAGGTCCAAAATTCCGTGGTTTGAGAAGTATGACAAGATTCTTATTCGGAGAGTGGGAGAAAAAGAAATTGCATCATTACTAGATTTGGAAAATTTCTCTGGCTTCGTGGAAATTAGTTTAGTAGTTCAAGAAGAAACTGTTTTCAAGGACATAGTGAAGATGGGTATTAATTCCCAGTTGTCTTCATCCAAACGCTTGGAACCAACACATACTATTTGTCTCGTCCCAAGATATATTGCTCTGAATCAATCAAGTGAGAACATTTTGGTTTGTCAATGTCATGTGCAGGAAACCGCTAATGTTGTGACAACACTCAGCCCTGGACAGAAAGCTATTCTTCATATGAAAATCTTGGTGGGTGAAGAAAAAGCAGTTTGTCCCACTGATAACATTTTCATCATGCACGGGGTTTTAGGGACATATTCCTCATTATTTGTTCAATTTTCTTTGAAGGAACCTGGATGGAGCTGGTCTGGACAAATTTGTTCTGCTTCTTTGGGGCACTTCTTTCTGAAATTGAGAAATTGCTCAAATAGTCATGATAATTCTCTCGGACAAGCTAGAGCATCGTTGCTGTTACGAATCAACTGCTGCCGTTTTCCATTTTATACATGATGTCGTCGACTGTTTGGTTGACTACCCTGCCGTGGTCGTCCAGTTCAAATATGATGTCGTCTAGTACGAATACGTGGTCATGTAGTGATCTTGGAATTGTCCAATATGCCTTCAAGACACTGTCCAATCTGCTGCTCGAAACACCTCTTTGCCGCCATTTGGTGACCACTGGGTTAACAATTGCGTTGGTAGTCAAACAATGGGAACCGTTGTTTAGCTCAAGCCTTTGTGAAAAAACAACTATATATATTAAGGTTTCAAGGTGTATATATAAAATTAATTAATCAAATTTAATTAATTAATTAAATTTAATTAATTAATTAAACTTAATTAATTAAAAAAATATTATTATTTAATAAAAAAGGGAAAATCCAAAGGAATATCATTGACGAGCTACACGTCGAGACGATTGATGAATTATATATATTGAGATGACAAACACAAGTGAAGAAAATTGCCAGCAATATAGCTTTGAGGACAAAGCTTTTGAAGGAAGGGGCATTGTTACAAATATAAATTGCTTAAAATAAAATGATTATAAATATTGTAAATAATAAATAATCAAATATTGATTATGTTAAATAGTCATTAAGTTAAGTGAAAAGGCATGTCTAAAAGACATGCCCAATCGTGAAAGGACACCTGCCTGGTATATATGTAGGTTCTCATTGTAACATTTATCATCACTTGTACATTTTTTATATATAATAAATTATTATTACAAAATACCGCTTGTGTATTTTTACATTAAAGTCAACAAGCTATAGTTTTGTTGCTTCATTTTGTTATAAAGTTCTCTTCGTGTAAAAGGTATGTTCATTCTCTTTTGAAATTTGCATTACATTACTAATATCGTTATGTCAGGGTTTTGAATCACAAAGATTCTTGTTAGGGTGATTAATCATTAGATTGAATCTACCCTCATGATATTATTTGATGATTCTTGTGTAACCTTAACCTTTAGGGTTCACTATAAAACCTTAGCCTCTTGTTGCTTAGGATATATCAATATTGATTATGACAACCTAGTCTACATAGGGTTGTTGATGAAATCTAGAAATCCTATTCTTTTGAAATTTAGGGTTTTGATATTGTTGTGATAAAACCTTAGTCCTTTAGGGTTTGTAGTTAATGTCTAGGTAATATAATGAAACCCTAGATCTTTAGGGTTTGGTGAATCAAGGTTTATGAACAAAACCTTCATAATAGTTATAGTAAGTTCCTAGGAAAGAAGCCCTAGTTGTATATTCATATGTTTGACCAAAACCCTAGCTTGGTGAACATTGTTGTATATCTAATTTCGATGTATTAACATTTGCGTATCGGGTTTTCCTAGTAGATATTGTTGTGAGGTGCTAAAGCATGATTATGAAATCCTAGTTATGTATATGCGAGCATGCTTATTGATACTCATGTTTTAGTTTGTGAATTCTAAGGTTTGTAACAAAACCCTTGTAGAGATTGAGATTCTAGGATATGATGATATTGTTTTCCGATATGATTTAGTTTTCATAAAATCTATGGTTTGCAACAAACCCTAGTAGAGTCTAACATGTAAATTCTGAAAATTGTTGAAACCTTAGATGCATAGTAGAATTGTTATTTGATTGAATTACTGATATCTAAGGCTTTGTGTCTCGAAGATGGAATCTAGGGTTTGCAATAAATCATGGTAGAATTTGTCATATATCTTTGATAGTAATATTGAGGCCCTAGATATATTGAGATTGATATCTTGATTAAGTTGCTTCAAATCATGATGAAGTAGTCTAGGGTTTGTAACAAAACCCTAGCAAGAGGTTGAAATCTAGTATGTGTCTCTCGTTGATTTTAAACTTAACTAGGTTTAGGTATTTGATGTCTAAAGTATTTGATTGTTTTGATGCTTCCATTATATTTACATAATTGTGATATAGTTACTTCATGCTTCTGTATATGTATTTTGGTTTTACTTGCTATTCAAGTTTTTGCAGGTACATAATCTTCAAGATGATGAAGAAGCTCGTATGATATTAATAAGCATGATGAAGGATGATGATGATCAAGATGACCTTGACGAGGTCGTGAAAGGTTGAAGCTTCTCCGATGTTATAGAAGAAGAAAATTGTTGATCTCCCTAAGTTAATATGGAGAATGGTTAGAAGAAAAGAGTACATCTCCCAAGTTGAGAGGGATGGCATCTTATGATAGTCATGATGGATACCTTGTAGATGAAATCGGAAAATGAATAGATCTGCAATGTCTTAGTGCTGTTGAAGAAATGAAAGAAGAAAAGTTTCCGACAATTTGTATATGAATAAGTGGCATTAGGATGATTAAGGACCCCGAAGGTTTGTGTTTACTTATATGTATATTTGAAAGTTTATCGCTGATTAGGGTTTGTGTTTGAATAGGTAAATCTCTCCATAAAGAAAGACGAACGCTTAGGAATCATGCTTGGACAAATGGATATTTAGTTTATTAGGGAGTGATGAAGCATCTAATGGTGGATGCTTGGGAGGAAATCTGGCTAGTCTATGTGTTGATGTCTAGATCCGAAAGAGGGAGGGTGGCGTTGGTCATGGAGGTCTGACCTTGAATACACACCTAGATCTCTAGGTTGATGGTTAGCAAGTAAGCCTGATGGTACCTAGACTAGCTGAAAGCTTGAGTCCATCTTAGTCCTGCATGGATAGAATACCCTAGTCAGGTTTCTAGTCCGCAGCATTGAGTGTGCTAGAACTCTTCGTAGTTCATTTTGGAGATCTTCCATGTACCTCTATATATTTGTAATTATGAATACCTCCCTATTAAGGAGGGAGTGTTGAAGAATGTAGCTAGTGTTAGTCATTATAATTGTACTTGAGTCATGATGTAATGAATTTATCAAAAGAAAGAAAAATAAACTTTATTATTAAATAAATTAACTTATTAAAGCATTGGTTTCATGCTTGGGTCAATTGTTTTTAGGTCAAGGTCTCCATTGAAAAATTCTAGGGTTTATGTCAAGTATCCTTGTCCATGTCATACTGTAAAGAACCCTTCTTGGGATTTATTTGTCAAAGAAGAAATTTATTTTATTGTAAAATAAGTCAATGAGGCCTCCTCAACCAAATCGATCTCAAACTGGACAAGTCAGCGTAAACAGAGGGGCAAAAACTCCTATATAAAGGCAACAGCTTGACCTCATTTGATACACTCACTAAACAAGTTCGATTTGTAGTTTCTGGACTAAGAAAAGTGTGAATTTCAAGGGAAGAAGAGGAAAAGTCTAGTAAAGAAGAAGGAGACCAACATTTTGCTAAAGAAGCAACAATATCTCTCTTATCCCACACATGTAAAGTTTTGGATCGTTGTTGAGGGCTGAAATTCTGCAGTTGCTGGAAAGCCAAAATTTTGAAGGTGTTGGTGAAGCTGGGGCCAAAATTTTTGGGTTGATGTTGGGTTATAGCTGTTGGACAAGAAGAGACTATTGAAGGTTGTTGTATCTCATTGGAAGGCTGACTTGGTGGAGGAGGAAGGTCTGTAGGTCTAAGGTCTTGGTCTATCTCATTTTGAATTACTGAAGGAAGAGTTCTTGACTGGGTTTTCCCCTACATAGGGGTTTTGGCCGTGAATGAGTGCCTACATCTGGTGTCCTTGATCTTTGTGTGTTGGTTTTGGTAATTGCTTGATGAACTAAGATAAAAGAAGAACATGAGAAAGATAATAAGCTCAAAGAAATCACAAGTAATTATCAACAAGAGAAAATCTTTTTTCCTTTCCGATTTTCTAACAAATAGAACCTTTCTATAATAAACCTTAACTTGTTATTGAATGTTGTAGAAATGGACTTGGAAGTGACCTTAAAGGTGCCATACTCAAACAACACTATGAGGGTGAATCCTATGATGAATTGTTAACCCACCACCAACTCTTAAAAAATGATAGATGTAAGATAACAAATTTAGAAATAAGACATCACGGTGATGCCTTACTAAGATTTTGTAAGTTTTGTAGTTTCTCTAAGTATTTGCTACTAAAATTGTCTTGTTTAGAGCACAAGTTTGTCACATTCTACATGAGGTGTGAAGTTGTATGTTTGGTTGGCCAAAATACGAGGGTAAAGGTGTATAATAACTTTGGTAGGAGGAGCAGTGATAACTGTTATGTTGGGAGGAGGTGGTGAATATACTACATGGTTAACTTCGTTTATGTAGTAATAAGTAGGAAGGTTCCCTATGCTATAACGTTGGGATGGAATTGTTGTATAAAACTTGGATAGATACTAAGAGGTATGTGAACAATGCTCATTTGAGTAAGGTGATAGAGGTTGGATATGTTTTCAAGGTTCAACTAGTTGATGGCAAGATGAATGGATCTAAGGTAAAGGGAGTTGGAAGGACAATAGGAGGGGTTGATAGGCCAAGAGGGAAGAGAAAATAAAGGAAAGAGAAGGGAGGAGAGAGCCTTCCCTCAAGAGAGGGAAGGGTGGATTGGAAGAAGATATTAAAACAAATGGGTTTGTGATACCATAAGCAACGTAAGGTTAGGAATGGGAGACCACCCTAACACACACTACTAAAGTGGAGAAGCTAAGAGAGTGGAGTCACCACTCAGTTTTAGGGATGAATTGAAAAACCCTAGGGTTAGGGAAGAGAGATAAAAATAGTGGGCAAGCGTCTAGGTTTATTAGGTTTTTAGATCTTGATTATGTTTCAGTATGGATTTAGATGATTAGGGTAGCTCACATAGGTTTTTGATTAGGTTTTACTAGCAAAATAAAGGAAACTAAACTAACAATCTAGGTTTAATGTATTGAAGAATTCTTTAGTGAGTTACGTTAATTAGGGTTTTAGGTCTTGATTATGTTAGCTTATGGTTGTAGATTACTATGGTACCTCACTTAAGTTTCAAAATGTAATTGTACATTAGGTTAGACATTGGAGGGTTTGAGGTTTGGGGTAAAGTTAGACTGCATAGTTTGAGTCCATAACCTGGGTTCTATTAAACCATGTAATTGGTTTTTAGGCACAAAATGTGTCCGTTAAATGTGATGTGGAATATAGATTGGCTACCCTCTTTAGTATGCCTTGATACATTCTCTACCAAGAGATTGAGAATGGTTATGGCTGTTTGATTCATATTGACACCATTAATAGCAACCCAAAATGGATTTGGGTTGACATGGACCTGTTACGGGGGAATTATTACCTACCAAAAGTGTGTAACACGCAAGGGCAAATTTTTCTCCTCAACGGACAACAAAGGTGCCAATTGTCCTATGATGGTCTTTGTATAACATTTTGTTGCAGTTCTTCATCTTGTGGTTTGATTAATGCTCTCTCCCATCTAGCATGCTTCTTGAAGAAAGGTGGGTCATCTATCAGCAAATACTCTAACCATTCTACCAATCATGTGCTTTCATTTAACATTATGTGCATATTAATATGAATCACAAGGAAAACTGCATGATTCACCGCTCTTGATTGTATCCTTGTTCCCCACACTTCACGTGGGAGGTTAGTCTTTGACTCTAGTTCAGTGGGACCTCCTTTGAGGCATTATGGTTTAGAAAAGGCACTACTGAGAAGGCATTGATTAATAGAGCATGCCTAGAACTTACCACTTTCCATCTCTCCATATTATCCATATCCATTCTTTGGGTTGATGGTCATTGGTCATTGGGGTTGGCACCCTATATCTAAATCCTTGAGTCATGGCCTAAAACATGGCCCTAGAGGTTAATGTAGTTGAAAGAATGATAAAAGCATATAAAGCCACAATAGAAAGAAAATTTGAAATGCAAAAGATGGTTGGAACTTATTTAGCACGTGGGCAAAAGCCTGACATGAGCTCAACCCCCCTCATTAGCTATCACCCAATTCCTGAAGTATTTAATGCTTCATCTAAAATAAAGGAACTCTTGAATGTCCTAACCCCAATGAGCTAGAAATTGCTACATCTTTAAGGGGTATTGGAAAAACAAAGAAAGCTTGGGCTCTTGAGCTATTGTAATGTCATCATCATTTTGAACAACAACTGTTCTCTACACATTTTTGGCATTTTTGATCAATTTTGGCAAAAAGGTGGCAAAAGGGTAATTCTGGTAAAAAGGTGGAAAACAGGTCAACTGAATAATAAATTAAAAGAAATTCTTGAACTGCTCAATGGGAAATTATAAAAAGGGGAAATAAGCTCATTTGTGCATTATCTTAACTCATCATTTCTATCACTACTGCAGGAGGGCTCAAGTGAGTTCAAACAAAGAGTTTCAAGGGAGATTCTCAACCCAGTTTCGTTGGATTTAATTCCCAACCTAGTTGGTCTCCAATTTCGGTGGAATTCCTTGCCACCCTAGTTGGACTTCCATCTACCAGATTTATTGCTAATCTACTTGCTAGTGTACTGGAGCTAATTCATTTTTGTGGAGAGTTCAATTACCAAGGGGTCTTGTTTCTTTGGAGGCAAAGGATTTCTTTGAGGAGGGGCCAATTTGGTAAAGAGGCCAAATTTACACACAAAGGCCAAAATTTCTCTTGGTGAAGGAGGCCGAATTAAAGTCATCCAAGAGGGGGCCAAGTGCTATTGGAAGGGCTGAGTTTTGCATTTCCAAGGAGGCCAAATTCTTGTTTTCCCTAGGGCCAAATTTTGCTACAGCAGCCAATCAATTAGGCTGAGTCAATGTTACTTGGGAGTGGGAGCGGGAGCGACCATTTTCAGAAGCTCCCGGTTTGGGAGCGAATCCGGGAGCGATTTTTTAAAAATATATATATTTTTTATATTTTTTAATTTTTGATACATATATGTCAACAAAAACATGTAGAATGATGAAATAGACATAAAAAACATAAATTGATCATTGAACCATATCACATCAATCATCTAGAAATTATAATCGTCATCAACCATGTCCACAAGTTAGTAAAATACATATTACAACTGCAACATATTGAGTCTTATAAATCATGATTCATCAAATTCAATATTAAAGTTTCAACTTCAAGCTTTCAGAATTGAAAATTCAATAACATTTATCATCATTGATCACCAAAGTTGTACTTGTAAGCCAAGTTTAACCATTACAAGAAGTAATATCGAAGATATTTCTAAGTCCTAACTTCTAACTGTTAACATGATATGAAATGTTAAAAATTTATAAAATGAAACATGAATAATGAGATGAAATGAAACAACTTTAGTCTTTCACAAAGCATCATATTAATAATTCACAATCATTACCAATGAGTTATAATTGCCAAGGCCCAACTTCAAACTTCAAATTTTCATTGTCACAGTGATATAATGTTTACAAAAAATATCATAATGATATGAAAGAGTCAAGAGTCAAGAGTCAAGGACTCAAAACTCAACAGTTATGAAAACTAAAGTCTAATAGAAACTAAAAAAGACAAGTAAACTGTAAATCTACATGTGGCCCTTGCCACGAGAGTCTCCAGGAGTATAAGCAGGTCATGGTGGTCTTCTAGGAGTCTCCCGCACAGACCGACGACCAGAACTAGAACCTCCATGCGAGGGTGTCGATGGAGGTGGCGACAGCAATGGAACAAGACTCGGGCCTCGAGCACTGCTACTGGATGGTGGAGGTGGAGGTGGCATGGCTGCTGCAGCTGCTTCATTTTCATCCCTTACAAGTTCCTCTTCTAGTTCTTCAATATGTACAATGCCATCCTCCAAATTGTCGTCCTCTGGGTGATTGTCCCAAATTTTATATGTGGGATCCTCATTAGCCCGATCACAGTAATGACTCAACAACCTCAAGTTGTAGTGCACATAAACCAAGCTTTCTGCTCGGTTTTCGTTGAGTCTGTTTATTTTCACATTATGTATATAACTGTAGGTGCTCCAACACCTCTCTGTAGAAGAAGAATTTACAACTTGTGAAAGAACTTTTTTTGCCAATTTTGGCAAAAGTCCGTGGCCGCCATATGTTTCCCACCATGTGAGAGAATCAAATTTATCTTTGTCGTCCATTGCATGGAAGTTACCATACAAACCAGTGCCACTGAAGTATCTACCTATTTCAAGGCGCATAGCTGCACATTCCTCCCTGTCAGGCACCAACTTTTCTAATGCTTCCAGATATCCTTTAGTTACCTCTTGATCTAAATGGGGTTTGGTCCTAACCCCACCCCCTGCTGCAGGTTGGCCCAACCAAGATGTAGAGTAGTATTTTGGCGTAAGGATATACGCCAAGCAATGTAGTGGAAGGTTAAGCCTATTCCACCGTTCACACACACAATCATGAATCAGTTTGTACAAGTTGGGATCTCTATTATGAACAATGTCTTTTATTTCCCCCAACATGGTATCCATTTGCTCATACACCTCGCCAATCACTGGTTTGTCTGTATCTGCAAACCGAATCATGTGATAAATTGGCTTGGTGAAATCCAATACCTGCCTCACAGTTGTCCAAAACTGCCCATCAAGAGCGGCCTCCTCCACCGTTTCAAAACCTGCCATGTCAGCTACATTTGTAGCCCTTTCCTTTAACACCTGCCAATGTGGACTTGATACCATGCTAGCTAATGCCTCTCTTACCTTCAAAAGGCGCCTGAAGGTGAGGTAATAGCTACCAAATCTAGTCCTCGCAATCTTCAGCAACTCCAATCTCGAGTGACTGCGGAAAAGGCCATGGGTATTGCTATGATTTGTAATAAATTTTATCATTTGGTTTCCTTTCTTGTACAAATCACCAATCCATTGGTATTGTTCATTTTTGTTTTTGACAATATCATGCAACAGAAGGTTCAATGTGTGAACCAAACATCCAGACCAAAATATGTTCGGGTATTTATCCTGAATAATTGCTCCCGCTGCCTTACAATTAGGAGCATTATCAGTGATGACTTGGATGACATTGTATGGGCCAATACGCTCAATTGTTTCAAGTAATGCTTCTGCAATGTTGATAGCGGTCTTGAACTTGTCTGAGTAATCATGTGCAGCTAGAAAGATGGGACCACTAACAGACACAGCAAGAACACTTATCAATGGCTTGCCTTTTACATTTGTCCATCCATCAGATACAATGGACACCCCATTGTCAGTCCAAGAACTTGTCATTTTATTCAAAGAATGTGATATTTTTGCTTTTTCATGATCAAGGCCAACAGTTCTTGCCTTGTCATACCCAGGGCTCTTGTATCCTTTAGGGGCATCATTTATGGCAGAAACCATTTCGTGCCAATAAGGTGAGCGTAGAACATTGAATGGTATCCCACATGCATAGAGGAACCTGTAAACTTTTGAATCCACATCATTCCTACACCCCTCATCAAGGAAATCTGATATGGTTCTACGCCTTAAAGATGATGACCCTGTGCCTCCATGTCCATATCCACTGCCTTGGGAGGATGCTGAAGGAGTTCTTTGTGATTGTGAGCTTGGTTCAAAGAAACCCCTTGATCTTTTTGTTCTGTATTGGGCGTCCTCCTCTTCCTTTATGTATTTGGCTCTATCTGCTGTTGACACCGCTGCACAAGTTTTGATTCCTATTTGTTTCTCTCCATCCCATGGCCTTTTCCCGCAGAGGTGTCTTCTAGTACGGGTGTATGAACCTGTGTAATCAGTGTTGCAATGGGGGCAATGAAATTTAGTGGTTCCACCCCCTCTCCCTGTTTCAGCCCTGTGAACATATTTCCACAATGGAGTTTGGTCTTGTTTAGTTTTTTGAGGGTCATGTTCACCCTCCTCCACCTCCTCCTCACTGGGGTTTTCACCCATTTGACTTTCTCCGGCTTCTTCATCCCCCTCTTCAGTTTGGGGCCCCCTCCATTTCCTACTCTCCACCACCATAATAACCATAAAAGGGACCAGGAAGAGGAAAATGCCAATAAATATCGCCAGGTCCATGGTGTTTGATGTTTGTAGGGTTTTGAGTCTTGAATCTGCAAATTAATTTAATTTATTGGGATTAATTAATTTAATTTAAATACATGATTTTTAAACAGTTAAACTCAAACAACTAAATTAAATCAACTAAATTAACTACCTAACCAGCTAAACTAACTAGATTACTAAGTTACTTACCTTTGCAGGCTTGCTCCTCGCTCCTTGGCAGTTGCTCCTCGCTCCTCAGCACTTGCTCTTCGCTCCAATGCTCTTGCTCCAGCTCCAAACTTGCTCAATGAAGTTATAATGAATGTTTTTTGGCCCATTGGCCTTATAAAACAAAAAAAAAATTCTAAATTTTTTATTTTTTTCGGGTCCGGCGGATTTTTTTTCCGCCGAACCGCTCCCGGCCCGGCTCGATTCGCTCCCGGAGCGATTTTTAATGCCCGGGAGCGATCAGGGAGCGATCGCTCCCCGATCGCTCCCGGGCATTAAAAATCGCTCCGGGAGCGATCGCTCCCTGAGTCGCTCCCTAACAGACCAGGGAGCGTAAAGTTTTTTACGGGAGCGCGCTCCCGAAAATCGCTCCGGTCCGGGAGCGATTTTGGGAGCGCGCTCCCGAGCCTCTCCCGCCCGGAGCGCGCTTCGAGAGCGGGTTCGAAGGGGGGGGGGGCGCTCCCCCGCAACACTGGGCTGAGTTGCTTGAGTGAGGGTCAACTTTCCTTGTTCCTAGGGCTAAGCTAGAAGAATTGCAAGGGGCCAAATTCCTCTTTAAGGTTGGCCGAATTTTCAGTTGGTTCCATTCAGGAGGACCAAGTGTTGAGGGCCTAAAACCCACAAAAAATCCAAGTGCATTTTCCAGAATTTTTTGTGAAGTGGACAACCACAATTTGAGGAAGGCCAAGTTGCTATTTTTGATGGGGTTGTGATCCTTTCAGGAGGGTTGAGTGGTACTGCCATGATCCATCTACAACAAACTATTGTTCCAGGTTTCTCATGCCAACCATTGTAAAAGACAAATTTTCGAGCTAATATAATGATGGTGTTATTTTGGAGTAAATTTTCTGTGTATTTTCACTAGTTGTTGCAAAGTATTTCAACCTATTCACTTCAATGTTACCAGAACCGAACTGGTGATTGAAGTGAAAAACCTTGTGGACCGGGAAAAAAACGGTTTACCAAAAACACAAAATATTCATATTTTAAAGAAAAATATATATATATATATATATATATATATATATATATATATATATTCATGTGCATCCATATGAATCCAAACCATTTATACACAAATATGCAAAAATTCTCATTTACATAGCATGTAAGGGTGCACATAACCAAAATAACATCGATTGCAATCCATCTCTGAACCGAAAATACATCAACAAATAGGCTCTAGATGGCCTCTAGCATCCAAAAAAAATCATGCTACAAAAAATTCCTACATATCATTAAAATCATTGCCTATATTGGGGTCTTCGTCATCAATATAACCATTGAGGCATTAAAATAAGATAGAAAAAGCGTAGCATGTCATCTCAAGATTTTGTTTGAGTGATGGACACAATTTTAGTAGAGTCATGATAGAGAAGTTTGACAACCAATGCCACTAACATCAAAGTACATAGTGTTGAAAAGTGTAACTAGGTTCGGTCTTTGTAATGACGTGTAATTATGATTTTATGTAATTGATGTAAAGAAGAAAATAAAATTATTTGTAATGCTTGAATCATGTGTTTCATAATCAAGGAATTTTACTCTTAGTTAAGGCTCCCATTGTGAGCCTCTAGGATTAATCATCATGTCTTAAAAGTGCATTGAGTCAATGTCATGTATGGAAGACCCTTATTTGGCATGTTACATATGTAAATGAGTCATTAAAGACCCTCCAAGACCAAGCTCAAGCACCTCCTTCAAGTCGGCCTAAAGATATCTCTAGAAAGGCATGTCGGCCTTGTCATTAAGAGAAGTCGACTTATTTGATGGGCAAACCACTATAAATAGGCAACTCGGCCTTCATTCTAGAGACACAATTTCGGTAAAGGCAATCTGAATGAGAAAAAGGTGCGAAGATCACAAAAGGTGAAGTCTTATCATCAAGCGAAGGAGGAGGAAGATAACTAAGTTCATTTGGATATGTTTTTAGGGCTAAAATCTTCCACACGTGCGAGATTTCAGAACTGTCGATTGCAGAAAGGGCCGAGGTACTATAGTTATCTTAAGAAGGCGGATTTGGGAAGGAATCAAGTAAATCCTCAAGCCGAGTTGAGGAAGGATAGTCTCCATCTCAAGCGAAGAAGGTTGAAGGTCAAAGTTTCTCAAGGACCGAATCTAGGGCTTCTAAAGAAGGACCGAAAAGTGCAGATCTAAGCCAAGGAGCGAAATCTAAAGGTTAGCCAAGAGAAGTGGGAGGAGGAAGAAGTTTGACTACCTTTGACTCTGGGAAGAAGAAGTTAAAGAAGAGGTCTTGTGACTTGGTCTTGGAGAGGTTAATAGGTCAAGGGTCATGGTCATGGTCTTGGTATTCGTCAATTGAAGTCTCTATAAGAAGAAGAATTTGTTTGGGTTTTCCTCTCAAGTTGGAGAGGTTTTGGCCCTGGATGATTGCATATATTCTGTGTCTCTTGTCTCTTTATTGTTTATGCTTTGGTAACTATTTGATGAAGAAGAATATTATAATAATCTAACTTAAGAGAAGATCCTAATCTAAAGAAGTAAAAGGAATTCACAAGAAGTGATCATTACAAGAGAAATCAACTAATCTTCATGCCCTAGATTTTTGAACACATAGAGGGTTTGATTCTCTTTATTAAATACTAGCTCCATACCCTCGTACATGACAAAATCCAGTGGAAATGTTGCAATCTCCCCAATCCTGAAATCCTGGAAAATTGTTAAGTTTGATGTATCTTGACTCTTGAGTGAAATCTAAAATTCTACTTTCTCCATATGAAATCCAATGAGGTTGGGACCACTCTCAAACATCCTGAGTCATTTCATGGTAATGTTAAAAGGATAAAAATGAAAGATAAAAGAGAATGTCACTTTTACTTCAATAATTTAACATTACCATGAATTGCATAGCAATACTAGTGCCATAGGCTTGAATATTAGACTAGCCTAGGGGAGAATTAAAAGTGGGCCAACCAACTGAAAAAAATAAAAAAAAAGGCAAAACTTTTAGGCTGGCCTGCATACATACAAACCAGGGTTGCGGGATCGAATTTCAGGAGCGTGCTTGCTAAATTTTTTTTTGCTCCCTAGCGTTTTTTGCAAACACGTTCCAAACACAATTTTTTTTCAAAGAAACAAGAACTTTTGAGTGGGGCAGCCTAATGATCAAGCCTATGGCCCTAGTATTGATATGCAATTCATGGTAATGTTAAATTCTTAAAGTAAAAGTGACATTCTCCTTTATTTTCATCCTTTTACTTAAATTTTTTAACATTAACATGAAATGCCTCAAGATGTTTGAGAGTGGTTCCGACCTCATTGGATTTCATATGGAGAAAGTAGAATTTTAGATCTCGCTCAAAATCTAGTAGACTTATCAGTTTTTCAAGATTTCAGGATTGGGGGGATTGCAATGTTTCCATTGGATTTTGTTATGTGCTAGGGTATGGAACTCGTATCTAATCAAGAGAACCAATCCCTATATGTACCTTGATGTTAGTGACATTGGTTGTCAAACTCCTCTATCATGGCCCTAGTAAAAATGTACCCATCGCTCAAACAAAATCTTGACTTGACATGCTACGTTTTTTCTATCTTATGTTAATGCTTAAAGGGTGATATTAATGACAAAGATCCCAAGATAGCCAATGATTTTGATGATATGTAGGTATTTGTTGTAACATGATTTTTTTGGATGCTAGAGGCCATCTAGAGCCTATTTGTTGATGTATTTTCGGTTCAGAGATGGATTGCACTCGATGCTATTTTAGTTATGTGCACCCTTACATGCTATATAAATCAAAACTTGTAACTTGTGGAC
Source organism: Pinus tabuliformis (assembly GCA_031772625.1). Lineage (NCBI taxonomy): Eukaryota > Viridiplantae > Streptophyta > Pinopsida > Pinales > Pinaceae > Pinus > Pinus tabuliformis. The sequence continues at coordinate 272,957,353 of CM062807.1, forward strand.
CTGTGGCTGATGAAGATTGTAACTACTAGATGATTGATGTTATATGGTTTAATCCATGTTTTTATGTTTTTTATAACTAATTCATCATTCTACATGCTTTCTCAGAAATTAGACATTTCTCATGGTAGCAAGAGGCCCAAGCATTAACAATAGATAATAGATTTACTTGTCTTCTCTAGTTTCTAGTAGTTGTTATAACTATTGACTCTTTCATATTTATTTTGATATTTTTTGTAAACAATATATGACAATTTAAGTTTGAAGTTTGAAGTTGGCAATTATAATTCATTAGTAATGAATTATGAATATGATGCTTCATGAAAATTGAAAGTTGAAACATTTCATTTCATGTTAGATATTCTTTGTTGTAATGGTTAAAAGCACAACTTTAGTGATCAATGATGATAAATGTTATATATTGAATTTCGAAAGCTTCAAACTTTAAGATTGATGAATCATGAGACTTGATATGTTGTACATTATTAACTTGTGGATGTGGTTGATGAAGATTATAACTTCTAGATGATTGATGTTATATGGTTCAATCCATGTTTTTATTCTTTTTATATCTAATTCATCATTCTGCATGCTTTTGCTGACATATATGCATCAAAATATATAAAAATATATATTATATAAAAATTCGCTCCCAATTGGGAGCTTTTGAAAATGTCGTTCCCCGCTCCCCACTTTCGCTCTCGCTCCCAAGTAACCTTGGTACACATTGTTTGGTATTGACCTTGAACCCGTCGGTACGGTGAAATAGGCCGGTTTGGTACCGATCCTAGTCCAAGGAACCCCTACTGCAGCAAAACTGAATTTACTTCTACTTGATTTTAATATACATTATCAAGTTATTTTCGGAACATTGAAGTAATTTACTTCTATAGCCTACACTACTTTAAATCTGATTACATGAAACAAAAAACTAAGCAAAGAACAAGATACATAGGACAAAGTTATTTTTGGACAAAATAGTCCCCGGAAAAAACCCAATGCGGGAAAACTGGTGCAACAACTCTGAGGGTTTTCTATTATTAAGCAGTAATTCTGAATACAATGCTGGATGCCCTCCCGACAATCTAGTGACAGAGAAAATACAATGGCGGAAAACTGAGTGAGTTTTACCTCACTTCACCCGACAGATTCCGACAGCAAAACTGGCTAACCCTGACTATCTCTGCGCTGGCCCTATGTTAGCGTTATAGGCTCTACGTCAGCTCTGCGTTTTCTCTTCTGCCTCTTGCGTCAACCTTCCCGGCTGTTCCGACAGTTCCGGCTTTCTGTGTGAAGGCAACTATTGCTTCTGTGTTGGCCCTTCTGGCTCTGCGTCAGGCCTGCGTGGGCCAAGATTGGCCCAACGTCAGTCCTTCTAGCTCTTGCGCTGCCTCCACTAGATTCTCTCCGCCTCTCTGTCAGTACTCCTGATCTATCCTTGCCCCTCTGCTGCAGAATGATCACTAAGTTCGAATTGTCAGCTTCCTAGCCCCATAAATCGAACTCCAGATCAATTCGTTCTCTCCGTGTGTGTAATATCCCATTTCAGAGTTCTTCCCCAAAACCCCAGTAAACTCCAACTAAATACGCACAAATAATATAGTTATCGGGAAACTCAAAATGATAAAAATAACAGTGGTGTAACATATAATAATATAAGCAGATACTCGAGAAATGCTAAGCCATTTTATTATACTGAGTAATGGAATGAGTACAAGAGGTGATCAGAAGGATGGCACCTCAACTTACACCAGGCAAGTGAAGAAATACACTTAGAATAACAAAGGAATGGCCTCTGCGTGGATGCTGCTAGAAAATTGTCGCGCTGCTGCTACTGTTGGAAATCAAATGTGGATTTGGGGCTATTCCCCTCCTCAGAAAATGCTGAACCTCTGGAATCTGCTCCTACTCAGAAAACCCAAAAAAACCCAGAAAGCTTTTCTGAAATCGCCGACCCCCGAAAATCGCCCCCTTGGGGAATCACGTAATACCTCAAGGCGCTGCGCTGCCACTGAGTAGAATCCTCCAAAATACTGCCTGAAACTCTGCCAAACCACTCCAATATGGAAGAGCTGATCCCTTGCTCAATATCCCAGCTCAACTCCTCCACAAATCTTCAATCCAGAACTGTTCCCAGAAGAACTGCGTCCCTCTCTCTCAAGACTGCGCAGTCTTCCAATGCTCAGCTCCACCTCAATGCCAAAGATCAAAACTACTGCAAAAAGACTGCTGAAAATACCTTGCTCGAGTAGGTACTCGAAGTCTGTCGGGGCTAAGGGTGAGATCTCCGAACGGAGACACTTAGTGCACTAAATAGTGCTGCAGACAGGCTAAACAGCCAGCGTGCTCTAAGTCGAAGTGACTAGCTCAAATACTCATAATCGAATGACAAAATGAGGGGGCTCCTCTCTCCTTTATAGCATTGGCATCTCCCAATCCCAAGGCTCACTTCCTCCAACGTAATCCCCTCTTGCCACGTGTTCCCTTTCCATCTGCGTAGTCCTTCCAAGTGTCTGCGTGGGCCCCATCTTTGCGTGGTCCTTTGGCCCCCCTTGGCTCCCCTTTAAGTCACATCGTTGTGCTACTAGGAAGTGATTTTTATTCTAAAAGTGAGTTATGTCCCCTTTTCCTCACCTTTTTATTTACAAATAACTATAGAAGGCAAAATTGAGCAAAATCGAATATTCTAATTAGCCATGGCTAATTAGGAATATTACAGTCTCCCCCGACAAAATGTTGCTTGTCCTCAAGCAACTGAAGTGATGGATGCTGCAAAATTTTCTCACTCTCCCAAGTGGCATCCTCATTCGGTAAATTCTTCCACCTCACCAAGAATTCCCTGACCGTCCTGCTCCGTAGCTGCATCTCCCTGGTATCAATAATAGCCTCTGGCTGCAACACCAAATGCCCCTCATCCTCCGTGGGTGGTAGCTCATCTGTCACTGTCACTTGTTGTCCCAATGCCTTCTTCAGGCATGATACGTGGAAAACGTTATGAATCTTGCTGCCTTGGGGTAGCTCCAACTCATATGCTACTTGTCCAATCCTGCGTATCACCCTGTATGGCCCATAAAAGCGGGGCTTGAGCTTTTCAGCCCCCTTCTGCTTCAGTGACGACTGTCAGTATGGCTGTAACCGTAGGTAGACCAAGTCCCCTACCTCAAACTGTCTCTCCACCCGACCCCTATCAACATACAACTTCTGCTGGTTCTGCGCTGTAGCCATGTTATCCTTGAGAGCTCAGAGAATATCCTGACTCTCTTGGATCCAAATCTTGGCTCTCGGAGCCTTGCTAGCACCAAACATCATTTCAGCAAAAGATAAAGGATGATATACATACAAAGCATAGAATGGCGACATACCGATGGACATGTGATGTGTAGTGTTGTATCAGTACTCCCCTAGATGTAGCCACTTCAGCCATGCTCGCTGCTGTCCACTGACATAGTTACGCAAGTAGCCCTCCAGCCACTTGTTAACTATCTCTGTCTGCCCATCTGTCTGTGGGTGATAACTGCTACTCGGTGTCAACTCCGTCCCCACCAACCGAAAAAGCTCTTGCCAAAATCCGCCCATGAAACGGTTGTCCCTGTCACTGGTGATGGTCTTTGGAAGATCATGTAACTTGAAAATCTCTTTAAAGAATAGCTCGGCCACCTACGCTACTGTGTAGTGTGCGGATATGGTGAAAAAGTGAGTACTTTGTTAGCCGATCAACGACGACAAAGATGCAATCCTTGCCCTGTACCATGGGCAACCTTGTGATGAAGTCCATCGAAATACACTCCCATTTCCCCTCTGGAATGGGAAGAGGCTGCAATAGTCTTGCTGGATGGTTCATCTCTCCCTTGTTCCTTTGGCAAACATCGCACTCCTGGACATTCTGGAGTACGTCGTCCTTGAGGCCCTTCCATGAGAACCTCTCTCTAATGGCCCTGTAGGTTTTGGTAAACCACTGATGACCTGCCAGTGGTGAATCATGTGACGCCTGAAGTATCTTCTTCTTGAGCTAAGACCCCTCAGTCAAGAAGATCCGGTCCCTGTAGTAGATGATCTCATCGACCACCCTGTACCTGTCATCCACCACCTGCCCATCTAGAACCTCACATGAAAATCTCTCCTTGGAGTACTCTACTAAGAGTCGAGCCCTCCAGTCTGTGTCCAAGCTCATAAGAGACAACGTGGCTGGCCTACGTGAAAGGGCATCTGCTACCACGTTGTTCTTACCCTTGACATACTCAATGTCAAAGTCATATGCTTGGATCTTGCTAATCCACTTCTGCTGCCTCTCCTGTAGCTGCTTCTGCTCCAAAAAGAACTTGAGGCTGTTGTGATCAATCCTCACCCTGAACCTGTTACCCACCAAATACTGTCGGTACTTAGCCAATGCATGCATGATGGCCAGCATCTCCTTGTCATATATAGAATACAACCTCTCGTGCGGAAGGAACTTCTGGCTCTCAAAGGCTATAGGGTGACCTCCCTGCATCAACACTGCGCCGATCCCCTTTCCCGACGCATCACACTCCAAAACAGATGGCTGTGTAAAATCTGGCAACACAAGCACTAGGCAGCTGCTTATAACCTCCTTGAGCTCGTCGAAGGCTCGTTGCGCTGTATCCGACCAACTGAATGCCCCCTTCCTCGTCAAATCTGTTAGGGGTGTAGCAAGCTATGAGAAACCCTTGACGAACTTCCGGTAGTAAGTACAAATGCCAATGAATCCTCAAAGTTCCGTCACGTTTCTCGGCTCCGGCCAATCTCTGATGGCCCTGATCTTCTCCTCGTGGACCCTCACTCCGTCCACTCCTATGATGTGTCCCAAGTATAACATCTCTGTCAACCCAAACTCACATTTGGAGAGCTTGGCATAGAACTGCTGCTCCTCCAAGATGCGTAATACTGTCTCAATGTGCTGGAGATGCTCCTCCCAAGTCCTGCTGTAAATGAGGATATCATCAAAGAACACCAACACAAACTTCCTTAAGTGACTGCGGAAGATGTGATTCATGCAAGACCGAAATGTAGCTGGGGCGTTGGTTAGCTCGAAGGGCATCACCAAAATCTCAAAGTGCCCATAGTGACACCTGAAGGCGGTCTTGGGAATGTTCTGCTCCCTCACGCGGATCTGATGGTACCCAGATCTCAAATCAATCTTTGAGAAGAACTGGGCTCCTCTCAACTGATCCATCAACTCATCGATCGTGGGTATGGGGTACCTGTTCTTCAGGGTCTTCTTGTTTAGGGCCCTGTAGTCAACGCACATCCTCAATGTGCCATCCTTCTTCTTCACCAACACCACGGAAGAAGCAAAAGGACTCGTGCTTGGCCGAATGTGCCCAAGAGCCAGCAACTCCTGAATGGCCCGCTCAATCTCATCCCGATAGGCCTTGGGATGCTTATAGGGGGTAGTAATCACTGCCTGTATGCCCTACTCAAGCTCAATGGTGTGCTCAAATCCCCGGTCTGGTGGCTGTCCTGGCGGAATCTCCCCAAATACTATGGCACACCGGTCAAGGATGGACTGTATCTCTGGGTGCACTATCTGCCTTGTAGTCCCTATCTCTAATGCACGCAGCTCCACTGCCCACTCTATGTCTCCCTTCCGGAAGACTGCCTCCATTCGATGAGCTGAAACAGTCTGAGGCGGCTATGTGTGTTGTCCCCGTATCTTCTCATGCCTCCTTGTCTTCTCATCATCCCACTCCATCTCTAGGGCCTTCCAATCTGTAGTGACCTTCCCTAGAGTGATGAGCCTCTGAACACCCAGTACTATGTTGGTGTTCGGAATATTGACCACGAAGAAGTGGTTCGTCAGTGTGTGGGTGCCCATCGTGACTGATAACTCTGGAACATAACGAGCACACACCATGGTCTGATCTCCTGGGACCAAAACTGAAAATCGATCAAAGCTCTTTGTCGGTATACCTCTCCGCTCAACCATCTGTGCATCGATGAAGTTGTGGGTGGCTCCACTGTCAACCAAAACTGATACTCGCTGACCACATACTCTCCCCCGTACACGCAGCGTCAAATACTTGGGAACTCCTCACAATGCTGCAGGGTTCCTCCGCTAGGTGCAAAAGCTGCACCACCTGCTGGTGGTGGTGGAGGCGGCAAGGGACCCTACATGGCATGACTATCTCCTACCTCCACATCATCCTCCTCATCCTCTTCCCCGCTGCTCTCGGAGAAGACCTCAATAAAATGTGCTTTGCCAGCAGCACATCTATGTCCTGGTGCCCACGGCTCCTGACAGGTGAAGCACAACCGCTTCTTCTTCAACTCCCTCCTGGCATCATCATCAATCTGTACTCGTCCTGGATTGCCCTTCGGAGGCGGAATCCTCACATCCTTCCCCTTAGGCTGAAAAGCTTGTCGCTGGGGTTAAGGTGTCCGGGTCCTAGGTAAGACATCCTGTAAGTCCCGGGTCCTGCTAATAGCATCCTAATGGGTGGTTGGTCTAGCAGATCTGACTAGACCCTGAAGTGGCTCTGCTAACCCCTCAACATACATGTAGATCCTCCATGCCGTGGATAGATCTGGCACCATCACTGAAACCCTCAAAAAGTTCGCAATGTAGGTCTCTGGGCTCCCTGTCTGTTTGAGCCTTGTCAGCTCAACAAAGTGTTGTTCCGGATCCCTCCGGTCAAACTTTTCCATTAATCTCCAGGTGAACTCGGCATACGTCGTCACAGTGGAATGCCCGAGTGTAACCATCCCATGGAACCACCAATCCTGGGCCTCAGCATCCAAATGTAATGTCGCCACCTTGATGGCCTCTGTCTCCGACATCTGGTTAAGCTGGAAATAGATGTCCTGCTTCTCCACCCAAGACCTTGCCGAATTGTTTGATGAGCCATCAAACGTAGGCAAGTGAAATCTACTAGCAGTGTGGTGGATGTCTCCATCATGATAATGCCAGTATCCTCTGTGATGGTCGTGGGGTCTACTATCCCGCTGGAGCTGAACAAAGTCTCTGAATGAGAGAGCATCCCTGAACTCCTGCCCATAGGCTTGGTACTCTGCAAAATAATCGCCCATATGACTGGGCTCTGCCTCCTGCTGTGCTTTGGCCCCTGTATCTGCTCATAGGAGAGTGGGCATGGTAGAGTGTATAGGGGCATGTGAGGCCACCTGTTGAGTAGTATCAGGCTGAGTGGCACCCTGCTCTGGCAAATGGTGAGATGCACTCGATCCCTCTCCAACCTGGAAAACTCGTGGGCTCTCACGCTGTCTAGCCTCCACTACCATGAATCTCTGCCCCATCACCTTGATCTGCCTCGACAGATCCTACACTGATTTGAGGAGCATGTCCGCAAATTTCTTCCTATCATCATCTGCCATCGGATCCTCCTGCTCTGCGTCCACCACAGGCTCCTCCTGTCCTGCGTCCACCACAGGCTCCTCCTGTTCTGTGTCCACTACTGGAACACAGTCTCCCTCTCCATAGGTGTTCTCCAACCTACGCCCAGTGTCTCTGTATCTCCTACCTCTGTAACAGATGTAGGGCTTTTCCCCCGGTGTCATAGATTGCTAGCTCGACAGGCTGAGCCAGGTCTGTGCTCTGATACCACTGTAATATCCCGTTTCAGAGTTCTTCCCCAAAACCCCAGTAAACTCCAACCAAATACGCACAAATAATATGTACCGGGAAACTCAAAATGATAGAAATAATAGTGGTGTAACATATAATAATATAAGCAAGAAATATAAGCAGATACTCGAGAAATGCAGAGAGAAATGCTAAGGCATTTTATTATACTAAGTAATGGAATGAGTATAGGAGGTGATCAGAAGGATGGCAGCTCGACTTGCACCAGGCAAGTGAAGAAATACACTCAGAATAACAAAGGAATAGCCTCTGCGTAGATGCTGCTGGAAAATTGTCGTGCTGCTACTACTGCTGGAAATCAAATGTGGATTTGGGGCTGTTCCCCTCCTCAGAAAACTTTGAAACTCTGGAATCTGCCCCTACTTAGAAAACCCAGAAAAACTCAGAAAGCTTTTCGGAAATGGCCGACCCCTGAAAATTGCCCCCTTAGGGAATCACACAATCCCTCAAGGCCCTGCGCTGCCACTGAGTAGAATCCTCCAAAATACTGCCTGAAACTCTGCCAAACCACTCCAATATGCAAGCGCTGATCCCTTGCTCAATATCCCAGCTCAACTCCTGCACAAATCCTCAATCCGGAACTGCTCCCAGAAGAACTGCGTCCCTCTCTCTCAAGACTGCGCAGTCTTCCAATGCTCAGCTCCTCCTCAATGCCAAAGATCAAAACTACTGCAAAAAGACTGCTGAAAATACCTTGCTCGGGTAGGCACTCGAAGCTCCCCGGGGCTAAGGGTGAGATCTCCGAACGGAGACACTCAGTGCACTAAATAGTGCTGCAGACAGGCTAAACAGCGAGCGTGCTCTAAGTCGAAGTGACTAGCTCAAATGCTCATAATCGAATGACAAAATGAGGGGGCTCCTCTCTCCTTTATAGCATTGGCCTCTCCCAATCCCAAGGCTCACCTTTTCCAACGTAATCCCCTCTTGCCACATGTTCCCTTTCCATCTGCACAGTCCCTCCAAGTGTTTGCCTAGGCCCCATGTCTGCGTGGTCCTTTGGCCCCCCCTGGCTCCCCTTTAAGTCACAACGTTGTGCTACTAGGAAGTGACTTTTATTCTAAAAGTGAGTTATTTCCCCTTTTCCTCACCTTTTTATTTACAAATAACTATAGAAGGCAAAATTGAGCGAAATCGAATATTCTAATTAGCCATGGCTAATTAGGAATATTACAGTGTGTGTTTCTAAATGAATCCCAAGCCTCCTTATACTTTTCTCGTTGAGACTTCAACGACTAAGATTAAAACTTGACTTGATCTGCCTTCTAGATCATTCTCACCCATATTTTGATTAATACCCATTAATATTTTAATTTTCCTAAGCTTCGACTTAGGAACCCCATTAAAAATATTAATTATTTTAATAAAATACAATCCGGGTGGAATTTCACCAAACGGTTTCTGGGTTCTTTAGAACTCATGTGCCTTAGCCTCTCCACCAATTTTCATGGCTAGAGCACATCTTATGCTACCAAAAACTAACAAATCGGCCTATTCTGGTTTAGATTGGTTTTGGGCCAAAAACAACCAGACCAGCCGGTTCCACCAATTCCGGTTCGGTTATGATAACATTGGTTCACTTTCTATTTGAAGAAATTTTTGAGTGCGTTTGTTGAAGATTTCTTTAAGTGTGTAGTAGAGTTGCATGCCATCTGTTTGTCAAAAGTCTTCTATGAAAAGGGTTTACAATTTTGAAGAATAGTTGTGCATTTTAATTTCTGGAGCATTACAGTGGTATCAAAGCATGGTCTTGGCCAACTATGGTATCAAAACTTATGACCCTAGAAATATTTCAGAATGTAACATATAGGAGACAGGGGCACAAAAATAGGAAAAAAGAGTTGCAAATTGGTTCAAAACCATATTCTACAGTGCATAGAGAAGAAATAACTACTGCATCAAAAAGGGTCGATATGACAAGGTCAGAAAAGGAGGAGGTAGCATTCTAGAGCCTTCTAAAGGCTCTAAATGATCTGGTTGAAGGGCAGAAGGAAATGGTGGAGGAAATAAGGAGACAAAACAAAAACAAGGGCTACTTTGGAGAATCATCTGCTAGTGAAGGGATAGAAACATCTCAGAACACTGCCATTACAAACCCCCAAAGTCACCCTCACATCTATAGTGGAATATCTCGGCCTACTAAGCCTAGTTTCTTGCCTACCAGTTCCCCAAAACCAACTGAACAAGAAGATATACCATCGGGAGAATATTACAAGGAATATTAGTCCATTGAAGAGGACTTCCGGGATGTGCTCTCTTTCAAAGATTTCTGCCTACTGAAGAATAGCAACAAAGGCAAGGCAAAAGGGGGTGCGCCAGCACAGGGCAAAGAGCTTCAATGTGTTGTTGAGAAACTAACTCTTCATAATTTTGATGGCTTTACCAGATGCACAACTAGGGCATGGATCAAGAAGCCGGATACCTATTTCTAGCTGAACCAGGGGACAGAAGTTGGATACCTATTTTCAGCTGAACCAGGTGATAGAAGCTGGATACCTATTTTCAGCTGAACTAGATGACAGACGCTGGATACCTATTTTCAGCTGAACTAAGAGATAGAAGTTGATGCCATTAAACTTGCCACCCTGCATTTAGAAGGAGAAGCACATGGTTGGTGGTACCATGGCCTGAGTACCTTGGAGCACACCAATGTGACCTCCTATTAGGATTTTGCACAAAGAGTGGTAGAGAATTTTGGCCGGAAGGACCCTAAGATCTATTTATAGGAATTGACACAACTCAGGTAGACAAGTAACCCGAAGCACTATATAGCATTATTCCTGAGACTATCCGTGATGTTGCTAGACTTATCAGAAACCTGAACAATCATGCTATTTGTCGAGGGTTTGTCGGAGCCCCTACATGGGCTAGTGAGATCTTATAAGCCCACTTCACTACAGGATGCAATTAGTAGAGCACGTGATTTTCAGGATGCAATCCTAAAGACCAGAGCTCCTACAAAACCCACTTTCCTGCCTAAGGGGAAAGACACCAGACCTCCTCAGAGGGAGTGGACAGGGAAGAGTCAGCTTGATGAGGAGACCAGGAGAGACCTCAGGAGGAGGAAGTTATGCTTCACTTGCTAGGAGCCTTGGGCACCAGGACACCAATGTACAACCAAGAGGAAGGCACACTATATTGTTGTGTTCTCTGATAGTGAGAGTGAGGAGGGTGGACAGGAGCAACCATCGGAGGGGCTCAGGGAGATGGAGGGTGAGCAGCTCCAAGAGGGAGTGAAGAGCAATGTTATTGCTATCCTCACTGGGATTCCCGGTTCCTCACGCTCAGGATACAACGGACAACGAGCTATAGTTTTGGTTGCTGGTGGGGCCACCCAAAATTTAATTGATGCCAGTTATGTGTCAAGGAGAGGGTTAGCCACCATAGACTTTGAGGGATTTTCCATAGCCATACCTGGGAACAAATTCATGCAGTGCAACAAAATGATCCCCAAGATGAGCTTGACGATGAGGAACTATATCGTCACAAACGACTTTTTGTGATTAGTGTGCATGACAACAACGTAGTGTTGGGCGTTCAATGGCTCATTTCCTTTGGGAGGAACACCACGAACTACAAGCAGATGGAGATGGAGTTTATGCAGGATGGCAAGAAGGTGGTGCTGAGGGGAATGCACACCTATCTTCCCAAGATAGTCACATCAAATAAAATGGAGGGCATTTTTCGACATGGAGACGTTGAGTGGGTAGTTGAGTATAGAGTATCAAAGAAGAGGTCAGAGGATCAATAGTACCCAATAGATATAGCAGCTTTATTGCAGAAGTGCCAGAAGGTGTTTGGAGAAATTCCATTGTGGAGACCACCTAACAGGGGTTTCGAGCATATCATAGAGTTAGAAGAGGGGGTTCAAGCAATTAGTACTACTCCATACAAACACTTCAGGGCCTACAAAGATGTGATAGAGAAAACCATTTGGGATTGATTGCGCTATGCCACATCCACCCTAGTTGTAGACCATTTGCCTCATCAGTGGTACTAGTCAAGAAAAAAGATGGGTCCCTCAAGATGTGTATCTATTACATGGCGTTGAACAAGAAGACCATTAAAAATTGATATCCCATCTCCAAGATTGACGAGTTGATGGATGGGTTAAAAGGGGCCAAGTACTTCTCCATGATTGACCTCCAATCGAGCTACCATTAGATCAAGGTCAGAGAGCAGGACATCTCGAAAACAACTTTCAAATGCCGCTACGACAACTATGAGTTCTTGGTTATGCCTTTCGGGCTGACCAACGCCCCAACTAGCTTTCAGTCTTGTATGAACCATGTGTTCAATAAGCAGCTGCGCAAATTTGTGCTTGTCTTCTTTGATAACATTTTGATATATAGTAGAACATGAGAGGAACACTTATAACACTTGGAGGAGGTATTGAGGATATTGGATAAGCAACAATTTTATGCTAAGTTGTCCAAGTGCGAGTTTGGCCTGGCCGAGATACTCTATTTGGGGCACGTGATTGGTGGAGAAGGGGTACAAGTGCACGAGGAGAGATCCGAGCCATCATTGATTGGCCTACTCCCAAGAATGTGACGATGCTAGGAGGGTTCTTGGGTATTTGCACTTACTACAGGCGATTCGTCAAGGGATTTTCCTAGTTGGAGGAACCAATTACAAATTTGACCAAGGACTCCTTTGTATGGTCAGATGCCGTAGAGGAGGCTTTTGCATGATCGAAGGAGGTAATGAGTACGTGTCCTGTTTTGGCTTTACTTGATTTCTCTCAGCCGTTTCTGCTGGAATGTGATGCCTCGGGTGATGGGATTGGAGCAGTACTGATGCAGAATGGCCATGCTATAGCTTTCTAGAGTAGAAAGCTTAGGGATTATGTGCGACGCTACACCATTTATGATAAAGAGATGCTCGCTATCATGCATGCTTTGACTAAGTTCAGGCCATATTTGGTTGCCAATTGATTTAAGGTGAAGACCGATCACAATAGTCTCTGATTCTTCCTGGACCATAAAGAGTTAAATGACAAGCAACAAAAATGGGTGAGTAAGGTACAGGTGTACGATTTTGAGATTGAATATGTGAAAGGGAAGAACAATGTAGTTGCTGATGCACTTTCTAGGAGTCCCGTGACATATTCTTTCATGGACTCCACCTTAGACTAGAGGTCCTAGCTATTGGTGGATTATTCCAAGAACAAGTTGGTGTGTGAGGTATTGGATGGGTAGGTACAGGACATCATCTACTACAAGGTACAGGACATCATCTACTACAAGGACAAGATTTACTTGGTACCAAAGTCCCAGCTGAAAGGCATGATTATAGAGGCAACACTTGATTCCCCACTAGCAGGCCACTCGAGCTATATTGAAACTTTCAGGATTGTCAGAGAGAGGTTCGCTTGGAAGGGCTTCAAGGAGGATGTCTTAAGATATGTCCGCAAGTGTGGTGTCTGTCAGCAGAACAGCATATGCTTTCTATAGGACTATTGCAACCACTCCCTATTTCAGAACAGAAGTGGGAGAGTATCTCTATGGACTTCATCATTGGGTTGCCTTCAGTACAGGGCAAAGACTGTGTGTATGTGGTAGTGGACCTGTTGACGAAGTACACTCACTTCTTTGTGATTTCTTTGAGGAGTTCAAGATCCCAGGTGGCAGATTTGTTCTTCAGGGGGATTTTCAGGTTGCACGGTCTACCCAAGACCATAGTCAGTGATCGGGATAGTAGATTCATGGGCAGATTCTGGTAAGAACTATTTCACTTGGTTGGGACAGAGCTCACCCCTAGTATAAGTTGTCACCCATAGACAGATGGGCAAACAAAGATAACAAACAAATGTCTCAAGGGGTACTTGAGGAATTATGTAGCGGGATAGTAGAGAGCATGGGTGAAATGGTTGGATTTGGGCGAGTATTGTTACAACACTTCATACCACTTGTTGATTGGGATGTCACCATTTAGAGCCTTGTATGGGTATGATGCATTGTCCTTTAAGCCACTGTTTTATGGGCCTTACAGAATTGTTAGGAGCATAGGAGAAGTGGCCTATGAACTAGAACTTCGGAAAGGTAGCAAGGTCCATAATGTCTTCCATGTATCTTGCCTGAAGAAGGCAGTGGAACAACATATTACTACTGCCTCCTTTGGATGAACATAGACATCTAGTACTAATTCCTGAGGAGATATTGGAGGTAAGGGAGAGGAGATTGAGAAGCAAGATTATCAAGGAATATCTTGGTGGTGGAAGGATTTACCCCGAGAGGATGCGACTTGGGAGGGGGAACAAATTTTGCGACATCCAAGATTTAAATTGCTTGAGGACAAGCAATTTTTGGTAGGAGGGACTGTAATGTCATCATTTTGAACATCAAGTGTATTCTACACATTTTTGGCATTTTTGATCAATTTTGGCGAAAAGGTGGCAAAAGGATAATTTTGGTATCTTATATTCTGGTAAAAATTTGGCAAACAGGTCAACTCAGTAATAAATTAAAAGAAATTCTATAACTGCTCAATGGGAAATTATAAAAAGGGGAAAGGAGCTCATTTGTGCATTATCTTAACCAATAATTTCTATCATTGCTGGGGTAGGGCTTAAGCGAGTTCAAACAGAGAGTTTCAAGGGAGATTCTCAACCCAGTTTGGATGGATTTAATTGCCACCTAAGCTGGTCTCCAATATTGGTGAAATTCCTTGCCATGCTAGTTGGACTTTTGTCTACAGGATTTATTGCTAGTCTACTTGCTGGTGTACTGGAGCTAATTCATTTTTGTGCAGGGAGAGTTCAATTACCAAGGGGTTTTGTTTCTTGTGGAGGCAGAGCATTTCTTTGAGGAGGGGCTGATTTGGTAAAGAGGCCAAATTTACCCACAGATGTCGAAATTTCTCTTGGTAAAGGAGGCTGAATTAATGTCATCGAAGAGGGGGCCGAGTTCTGCATTTCCAGGGAGGCCGAATTCTTCTTTTGCCTAGGGCTGCATTTTGCTACAGCAGCCAATCAATTGGGTCAAGTTGCTTGAGTGGGGGTCGACTTTCCTTGTTCTTGGGGCTGAGTTAGAAGAATTGCAAGGGGCCGAATTCTTTTTTGAGGTAGGCCGAATTCTGAGTGGGTTCCATTCAGAAGGACCAAGTGTTGAGGGCCAAAAACCCACTGAAAATCCAAGTGCATTTTCCAGAAATGTTTGTGAAGGGGACAAGCACAGTTTGAGGAAGGCTGAGTTGCTATTTTTGATGACGTTGTGATCCTTTCGGGAGGGCTGAGTGGTATTGTCATCTACAACAAACTATTCTTCCAGGTTTCTCACTCCAAGCATTGTAAAAGATATTTTTTCCAGCTAATAGAATGGTGGTGTTATTTTGGAGTAAATTTTCTGTGTATTTTCACTAGCTGTTGCAAGGTATTTAAGCTTGTTCAGTATCTATTTGAAGAAATTTTGAATGTGTTTGCTGAAGCTTTCTTTAAGTGTGTAGAAGAGTTGCATGCCATCTGTTTGTCAAAAGTATTCTATGAAAAGGGTTTAAAATTTTGAAGGACAATTGGGCATTTTAATTTCTGGAACATTATAGCTATGCAACAGATAAAGATAAATCATTAAAGTAAATGGCGCACAAGAGGGGCGGAAAAAGAAGGATAAGGAAAGGGGTAACTCATGTCACCACAATTGGTCTGTCCTTACATCACTACACTCTAGATGTTGGGCCCCCATTAGCTGGTTTGATGGTTGTGGCATCTTCCTTGAAGTCTTTCCCACTCCATGACCACCTTATCATACACACATATGGATTGATGGGTCAACCTAGGACATGTCACTCTCCTTGGAGGCCTAGAAACACCTAATGGTGTTGTTGACCTAATCATCCCTAACATAAGTGAGGTAACTAGTTTATAGGTCTTGAGCTAGTTAGTCATTTGAAGGTGAGTTATGTATGAAGTATGTGTGTGGCCTTAACATTTGATATGATCCATTATGATGCTTTAATGGTTTTATGTCCCTAATGATGGTGATCTCATGTAATATTGCAAATCAGATATTTTGCTAATTATGCAAAAATTTAATCAACCAAAACCTCACCATAAAATTACTATTCAATTAACAAAAGATTGCCATTTAAAATATAACAAGTAGAGTGCATGCAATTCAATAACACAACGAGCAGAAATAATCTCATCTTTCATTATAATAAATAACTGAAAGAGTGTACATGATGATATAACTAAAATAACTGAGATAGATAATCTGGTCTCTGAATTGATTTGCTCCAATGCTGAAACCGACCCTCCAAAACTGAACTGAAATGCAACTGCTAGCTCTCTTGTGAATTTTGGATGAATTCACCAAGGGGAGATGGGTACTCACCCAATCTCACTGAATCCCTTGAGGGTTTCCGTCCTGGGGCTACCAATGAAGTAGAGAACCAAGGTCTCCAACCTCTCACACAAGAAGAAAGATCAAATCCAAGATGTCCTCTAATGGCATCCTCCTCCTCTTTTTATAAATCTGATTGACCCCTCGAAAACCTTCTATTTTATTATTATTTTAATCATGGAACACTTTTCCCTCTTTTAATTTCAAGTAAAATATTCTTTTTAATGTGGGAAAAGGGTAAATTGGCCACCATGCCTCCTCAGGTCATTGAAAATCACTACTAAGTTACTAACCATCCCATCTGGTTCCAATGAGCTATTACACTATGGTGTTCTGTCAAGTATTCCTCCTGGAATGGCACCTTAAGCGTAATTAATTAAGTCAGGCCCATTAATAATTTTGTTTTTTGAAAGTTGTCGGAATGCAATGGAACAAAATGCAAACTGCACGGATGATGGAATCTATCAAGCGAATGCCATCAGACCTCATAAAAACCCCTTAAACCCCATGCAACATCTCCAGAAGCCCCTGGGCGTGCCGATGAAGTAAACTTGCACCTGTGACCTGTTTGCCTCCAACCCTGAAAGTCCATTCATAAGGAACACCAGAGAAAGGAACATCACAAATCCTCCTGCCCCAAGATTGCTTACCCTCAAGCAATCCAAACCTATGGACTGATTTGGTGGCCCAATACAATTGAGACCCAATGCCTGGATCCATTACAAACCACTGGGTGATGGTATGCCTCTGAGTCAACCCATCATGAATGGACCCCTCAATGCTCGGATCCCAAACCAATCTCTTGTTGAACCAATCATCAACCAATCCTCCTGGATCCCAATGCCACTAAGAACTTGTATCAATGCTCCATGGCTCTTGTTGTGCAAAAACTCCAACCGGAGTGCTGCTCCATCCACCGCGTACTGACTCATCACCTCTCTCCAATCCAACCCTTGGCATAGACCAAGGTCAATCTCACCAGGCTGATGCTGTGCTTAAATATTGATGAGTGTCTAGCCTACATCTTGTTGCCAACTGAAGCATGTAACATCCCTCACATCTAAGGGCTCCTGTAGTACAATGCTACTGACTAAAAATGATACTCCTCCAATAGGGTACCAACTCATGATCTCTCGCCAATCCAATGCATGGACACCTGTGTAAGGAACAAGTCTACTAGGCTAATATGGGTCCCAACTCAACTTAGGATGCTCTGCTTGGTCAATCAACAAGATCTGTCTAAGGAAACCTGACCCTCTCCCTATAATAGACAAAAGTGGGGCAAGATGTGCTACAAGCCCTGTCTATGTACTCCAGGAGAGGGCCATGACTTGAAAATACTGCAGCTCTACTGGTTGCCACTGCACCCATCTTCACCTCATCAATCGGCAGGCCCAAAGATGGATGCACCACCATCTCCAACAACTCCACCCTCCTCTGATCATAAACTCCATGCTCGTGCCGTCTACTAGCCTCTTGCAAAACTATTGTGCCAAGCTCCAACACCTCCTGACGACAAGTGTCTGCACATACTACCAACCTGCTGGCTGTCTATACATTTGTCCACTCATCATCAATTGCTGGCCCCAAGGATGTCTGCTCATCCTCCTCCATCACGTGCTCGACATGAGCCATCAAATGGCTCTCCAAAGATGGCCCATCATGCACACTGTGCTCCACTATGTGTTGCTCCTGTTGAATGGGAATAAGCTATTGCTCATCAATCTCCTCTACCAAACATGGTTGCATCTTTGAGCTGCTGTCAACAACTCCCCTTGACTGCTCATGCTCCTCAGAGGTGTCCATGGACTCAACTATAGAAGAAGAACCCTCATCTTGAAAGTTAGAAGGAATCTCCTCCTGATCTCCCCCTGTCGTCTCCTCGGTGTCACCCATGCATGAGTGGTTAGGTCCCCATGGTCCCTTGCAGATGAAGCAAAGACCCTTCCTCCTCAACTCATTCTTGTTGCATGATCCACCAAACCTGAGCAGCTCCTCCTTGGTCAACTGTCTCCTGAACAACCCAATGTTCTGCTCAACCAACCTCTCAGCTAGTTCATAAGTAGCAGGTTAGATCATGTTTTCTCTCCTCCAAATGGTCAACAATCTAGTTCACAACCTCTTGCAAATGGCATCATGGCCTCCTATACATGAGGACAAAATGGATTGCATGTGTGCTATGACTGTGTTAGAATGATGTTTCCTAATGCTGAAGAAGCATCGGAACATTTGCAGGATCAACTCATCACACTTCAAATCAAGCATGATGTCATAAGATCTAACCAGGGCCATGGCTTCTAGAATCTCAAGCTTCTTTCCAAAAGTAAGACCCTCACTCTTAACCAAATCCTAAAATGTCTCTAGTATTAGTTTGAAGACTCTCCTCATTATGTCATCATTGTAAAGAGGTATAGGTGTGGTTAGCATTATGATACTGCTAAGACAAGAGGCAACTGGAAGTGTGATCCCTTCACAAGGGTACTCCAAGAACTTGTTTTGTATTAGGGCTAACATAGTTGGTTTTGGGGCCCAAATTAGTTTCTTCCCCTCTAACTGGTGTACTTTGGAAAGAAGTGCATCCAGTTCTTCTAGTTTGAGAAGAGCTTTCACCGTGACCCTCATGTGTTTCAAATCTGTCCCAAGTTTAAAGATTTTGTGTCCCAACTCATGCTCTTTTTGTGGCTGCTCTTGCTGTAGCAAAGTGAGTATCTCCTTGGAAAGGGACCTGTTGATTTCCGCTGCAAATTTATTAAGGGTAGTTTTGAAGGTTTCATCCATATTTTAGTCCAATGGTGACAAGTACATCAAGTTGACTTATACATGACTCTAATAGACAAATTCTCCCATCTTACAGCCATACGATGATGATGGATAATCATGGCAGCTCAAGACTCTGACTCATACAAGACTTGACTGATAGATTACACTAATTACACGACCAATACAAATCTCTCATCAATATATAAAAAAACATTGCCACAATAGTCTGGTCAGCAATAATACTATTAAACCCTAACAACTTTCACAATTTACCCAAACTATAGCCATGTTCACAATGGATAGTAGCATACATATGTCACTCTGTACTACCAAGGACTCTACTGATACCAACACTGCATCAAAACCAAAAGCTGATAACCTCCAGCACTCCAAGCAATAAACCTCTGCAATATAGAGACCACATATATTCTGGAGGGCACTTTATGATTTGTTTTGTAAATGGTTCACTGCTACAATAAGAATGCAAATTGTATTAAGTTTATGAATGATTGAAAATTTACATGCTGGACAGTTCCCTGAGAACCCTGCTTACTAACTTTAGTCACCAAACATCTTGCTACAAATTTTTCTTTCCTTGATGTTCAATAACATGTCCACAGCGATATAGCGCGCAATTATGGCCAAACACTAGTAGTAGACCTCAGCAACACCATTGTATACTGTCACACTCCCTCAGAATCAAAACACGTAGCTGATTTTTAATGCAATGCAGGGCACTCTTAACATCCGACTCCCTACCTTGTATTATACACCAAATAGCCATTCATTTCTCCAGCAGATAATATGGCCCTCCTAGATGTAAATTGCCCCTTCCTACAACAAGACGCCCAATTGTCAGCGTCCAGATTGGTGTTGACCTTCCTTCAGAAACAACTGCTCGTATACCAACAAGGTATTAATGACCTCATGCAACAATATACAAGGCATCAACAAATACCAACGTTGACAACACTCTGCATATCACAATACCAACTACAGTAGTTTACATAAACTCTGTCTAACAATACCTGATCTGCTCCAAATCCTGTTGTAAATGGGTGACACAAAAACAACGCATGCTGTAAGTGCTGCTACAGGTATACTCCAGCCAGGGCACACTTTGCAGCAGACAAATGTGTTGATTGGACGTCACTTTACGGGCTGGTAATGACACGTTTTACGGTCCTGTCTTAATACAATATGCTGTTCGGAAAATGTCAAGATCTCGACCTTGTAATTGCTTGATCTTGTTGTTGCCATGAACCTGCTTGATCCAGAAACAATCCGATCTAGCTGGCTTGAGTCCAGGATCCACGCATCAGTAAACTAAACTTCATTCTCCACACTTGTTTTACATGATCCATATGGCTCAACAAATTGTTCTCCATGCGCAAATGTCACACCAGCTTGGCCTTATGCATCCTCGGATGGTCCAATGCCACAACATAACAAACAAACACAGGTACGAGGGGACTGATGATTTGAAAAAGTAACTGAGAAGAGAATTGGTCGACATTGACACAACACACGGTCAATGTTCCGATTATTTGCTTGGCCTTTTGAAGACTGATGCGATGCGGCCCTTGCTTGCTGTGACTTCCCTGTAACTTACATGCATGGCTACGTCCTACAACATTTCTCAGCGGTGAGTGAACACCACCCCATGTCCTTGTGCCAAAATTTTTGCATGGTGGCAGCCTAATTCGCTTGACCTAGCCGCCTCCTAATGCGACAACCATGTCAGGGTTATCCTTGTTGAAATTTCTAATTCTATCCATTAGAAATTTAATCTGTATTCTTCTGGTTTTGTTTCTTCTACTTGTTAATTACGAACAAGTTATTTAAAACATTTAAATAATGAAATAAACACAATACAGTCTCAACCATCTACAGATTAGCAGCTGAAAGAAAACAAACACACAAGTGACACCGTTATTTTTTGGACAACTCGTCCCCGAAAAACCCAATGCGTGAAAACCGATGCAACAGTTCTAAGGGTTTATTATTATGCAGTATATCCTTGAGTACAAGCAAGCTGGCTCACTCGATAGAGAAAAACAACTGACAGTAATACCTCTCTATTCGGAAGCAGGTATTCAGAAAACCTGCCCCACGAAACCCTCTCCAGCAACACTGAAGCACTGCGTCAACCCTCCTGGCTTCTGCGCTAGCCTTAGAACCCCTTGCGTTAGCCCTCTAAGGCACTACGCAGCCTTTGGGACCCTCTGCGTCACTCCTGCTGCCCTCTGCGTGGATGAAGCAGGCCCTTTGGCCTCTGTGCTGTCTTTGCTGGGCTCTGCGTGGCCTGCTCTAGCTTCTGCGTCTGCCTCTCTGCCTCTGCTTTGGTCTTTTGGCACTATCTCTGCCTCTCTGTCCAGTACTCGCTGCCACTTGCTATTGATCACTGATTCGACTTTACTTAGCAAACCCCGCTCCAGTAAATTGAATGATTGATCACTCTGGTGTGTTCTCAAACTGACCCTCAAGCCTCTTCTTATACTTTTGCTGTTGGTCCTTCAACGACCGAGATTACATCTCTAATCAACGGCTATGATTAGATTTGGATTGATCCATGACTTTTGGAACCTTCTAACCCAGTATTGCATTAATACCCATTAATATTTTATTTTTCCTAAGTTTAGACTTAGGAACTCCATTAAAAATATTAATTATTTTAATATCCCAAACCAGGTACAATCTGCCCAAACCATTTCTAGGTCATGGAGATCTCATGTGCTTTAGCCTCTCCACCAATTTTCATGGCTAGAGCACATCCGATGCTACCCCAAATCAACACTCCCTCTTATCGGGGAATGTGCTCTAGTAATACTCCACCACTGAGCATCACCCGGATTATACGATATCGATAGCTGTGCTGATGCTAGACCTCGTCGTCCAACATCCTCTGCACTGATGCATCTTGTACTGCTGCCCATGGTCCTGCGATTGCCACTACTGCATTTGTACGACAACTCCCTCTGCATCCGTGCTGCTGCTGGTCCTTTTTCCCAACACTGTATTTGCACTGCAACCCTGTCTCATCATGCTGCATTGTGCCACTGCTAACCGCTACTGCACTACAACTCAGTTACTGAGAAGTAAGTAACTGATCCACCCAACTACTGACATCCCTGTCAAGCTAGAAACACTCCCAACGCTGAAGCTCTCTCTGCCGCTATCAAGTGTTCCCTCTACTGCCTTTGCGCTGCTGCAACAACTCCCTGCATCTCGCACTGCTGCAAACCTCTCTGTGCCATCGTGCACTGTTGCAACACTCGCCATGACTCTTGCACTGCTGCAGCTTGCTAGCCATGCACTGCCCGTGGACTCCTACACTGTAGCACTCTCTACCACTTCATCCACATCCGTCTCTACCGACATCCGCCACTCTTGCTACTCTCTCTTCGGGGCTCCCGTAGCAAGGATCTGATCCAAGAGTTTGGGTACCTCAAGGATCTTGCCCCTCATCGCCTATAGTCTTCCTGACTACAACTCGATGTCTCCCCACCTCTTCTCTAGAGGTACATGAGCACGCGTCACAATCGTCATCCTCCTCTACCACCTGCGCCTTCGTTGGCACTGCCTTGGAGTCCGATGCCTCTCCCTTGTTCTTATTCCTCGGACACTGGGTCACAAATGACCCAGTTCCCCACAGTTGAAGCACTTGACCTTGGAGAGGTCCTTTTTCTTCCTCTTCTCTTGCCTTTCCGTAGATGCTAGAGCTGCATCCTCTTCCTCTTCCTTCTTGATCCATACTCCTTTATTGCTACTTCCTATCTTGCTCAGCTATCTGATTTCTTCTTGACGAAGGGCCGCCCACAATTCTTCCCAATTTGGAAGATTTTCCCTTCCCAGTATGCTCTGGACAAATGTCTCCCACTCTTCGGAGATTGCTTTTAGTGCGGTCCTCACCAACATCTCCTCATCCGGCGTGGCCCTTATGGAAGTTAGTTGGTCTCGGATCTCCTTCAATCTCCTGAGGAAGTGATCTATCTGCTCCCCCTTCTGCATCTGGTATGACCGCAGCTGATTCTCAAGTAACATCTTCCTCTGCACGGAAGTATAGTGGTACAACTTCTTCAAGGCGTCCCACATTTCCTTTGTCGTCTCCTTTTTGGCAATATGTTGGACCACATGATCCTTGACCCCATCAAGGATGATACATTTCGCCTCGGTCATTGCCTCCTCGTACTTCTCATTATGAGCTAGGTCAACTGGGATCGCCACTGTCCTCAAGGCGAAGGCCTTGATGCGATGTCTATCTAGAATGGACAGGATCCCGACCTTCTAGACCACAAAGTTGGACGCCCCATCTAGCCTGTCTTGATCCCTCAGCCCATTCATGGCCATCTCTCTGCTCTTCTTGTCGACTCCTCCGAGTCTCTCTACTTCCCTTCGGAAGTTCTTTCTTTGACTCCTGTTGAGTTTCTCTACTTCTCGCCTGGAAGTTCTCTGCTAGACTCCCTCTGAGTCACATTTCCCTTCTGGAAATCCTTTTGCCAATTGCCATGTCGTACCTCTCCGATCTTCTGTGCACCTGCAGCACTGGTCCAGATTTCTTGGCTAGAAATCCGACTCAGTAGTGACTCCCTCTACCTTGGTTTTGCCCTGTTAGGTACTGTTTTTCCAACAGTACCCAACCAGCTTCACTCTCGCAAACTGCCCACAACTTCCTATGCTCCAGCAATTGAAGGATTGAGCCTCTAGGCTCTGCGCAATCTCGACACTGGAAAATATGCTCCCTTAGCCAACTGTGTCAACCCTCCTGGTCTTTGCATGGCTTTGTGTGAACCTTTTTTTGCCCTCCTCAGCCTCTGCACTGGCCTCTCTCTAGCTCAGACTAATGACACAGTCCCTCTGCGTCAACCCTTCTTTTGTCGCTTTTTGCAAGGATCAACTTCTGTCACTCGGGACTGCTGATTTTGCTGCAAATGCTCTACTTCAGCTGATGCCTTCAACTCTTCTGTGATCTGCAAGCACGCTCTGATACCATGTTGAAATTTCTAAGTCTATCCCTTAGAAATTTAATCTGTATTCTTCTGGTTTATTTCTTCTACTTGTTAATTACGAACAAGTTATTTAAAACATATAAATAACGAAATAAACACAATACAGTGTCAACCATTTACAGATCAACAACTGAAAGAAAACAAACACACAAGTGTCACCGTTATTTTCTGGACAACTCATCCCCGGAAAAACCCAATGCGGGAAAACTAGTGCAGCAATTATGAGGGTTTATTATTAGGCAGTATATCCTTGAGTACAACTGGGTGCCAAATTGGCTCACTGGACAGAGAAAAACAACCGACAGTAATACCTCTCTATTCAAAAGCAGGTATTTAGAAAACCTGCCCCACAAAACCCTCTCCAGCAACACTGAAGCACTGCATCAACCCTCTTGGCCTTTGCGTCAACCTCAGAAACCCCCTACGTCAGCCCTCTAAGGCACTGCGCAGCCTCTGGGACCCTCTGCGTCACTCTTGTTGCCCTCTGCGTGGATGACGTAGGCCCTCTGGCCTCTGCACTGTCTCTGTTGGGCTCGCGTGGCTTGCTCTAGCTTCTGCATCTGCCTCTCTGCCTCTGCGCTGGTCTCTTGACACTATCTCTGCCTCTTTGTCCAATACTCACTGCTCCTCGCTGCTGATCACTGATTCGACTTTAGCAAACCCTGTTCTAGTAAATCGAATGACTGATCACTCTGGTGTGTTCTCCAATTGACCCTCAAGCCTCTTCTTATACTTTTCCTGTTGGTCTTTCAACGACCGAGATTACATCTCTAATCAACAGCTAAGATTAGATTTGGCTTGATCCATGACTTTTGGAACCTTCTAACCTAGTTTTATATTAATACCCATTAATAATTTATTTTTCCTAAGTTTAGACTTAGGAGCTCCATTAAAAATATTAATTATTTTAATATCTCCCAAATTAGGTACAATTTGCCCAAACCATTTCTGGGTCTTGGAGATCTCATGTGCTTTAGCCTCTCCACCAATTTTCATGGCTAGAGCACATCCGATGCTACCCCAAATCAATCATACCCACGAACACCACAGATCGTTCCTCGTGGACTCGTTGACTACCATGATTTGACTTGGCCATGATATGTTCGTCGCTCGGTGCTTCTTAGGTTACGAATTTTCCCAACAATCACTCGCACAGACTCTTCGATGCTGGGGATTCCACTGTATTTAGGTGGGTTCGCTCATACGGGTGCAGGATGCAGATCGGGCAATTTTTTTTTTTATACGTATCACTGCTACTTCAATGAGAAATGCTATTGTTCCTATTATCAACAATCCATACCCCTAATATGACCTCTGTCAGCATAATCTACTCGGCCTTCAAATTGTTGCTCAGATAGCGAGTGGAACAATAATCTCGATCTTTTAGCAACTCTCTGTTAAGTGAGTAGGGACAACTCTTGAAGCAATTTGGCCTTCACCAGGCAAGTAATAATCAACAAAACACCGTGAAACCACGAGCTTGGATTTCAAAATAACCCACAATCTTGCCTCAGAATTTATCTCCAATAAAACCCTTCAGGCTCACAGGAAAACCAGCTTTGATACCACTATAATATAACATAAATTTACTCAACCGAAATCTCACCATAAAATTACTATTCAATTAACAAAAGATTGCCATGTAAAATATAACAAGTAGAGTGCATGCAATTCAATAACACAATGAGTAGAAATAATCTCAACTTTCATTATAATAAATAACTGAAAGAGTGTACATGATGATATAACTGAAATAGCTGAGATAGATAATCTGGTCTCCAAAACTAATTTGCTCCAATGCTGAAACTAACTCTCCAAAACTGAACTGAAATGCAACTGCTAAGCTCTCCTGTGAATTCTGGATGAATTCACCAAGGGGAGATGGGTACTCGCCCAATCTCATTGAATCACCCGAGGGTTTCCATCCTGGGGCTACCAATGAAGTAGAGAATCGGGTTCTCCAACCTCTCACACAAGAAGAAAGATCAAATCAAAGATGTCCTCTAATGGCCTCCTCTTTTTATAAATCTGATGGACCCCTCTAGAACCTCCTATTTTATTATTATTTTAATCATGGAGCACTTTTCCCTCTTTTAATTTCATTTAAATATTCTTTTTAATGTGGGAAAAAAGGGTAAATTGGCCACCATGCCTCCTCAAGTCACTGAAAATAGCTTCTAACCATCCCAACCTATAGATCTTCTCGTTCCGGTTCCAACGAGCTATTACACTAAGGTGTTCTGTCAAGTATTCCTCCTGGAATGCCACTTTAAGCGTAATTAATTGAGTTAGGCCCATTAATAACTCTGTTTTTTGAAAGTTGTCAAAATGCAACAAAACAAAAGGAAAACTGCGCGGATGATGGAATCTATCAAGCAAATGCCATCAGACCTCATAAAAACCTCTCAAAACCCCATGAAACATCTCCATAAGCCCTTGGGCTTGTTAATGAAGTAAACTTGCATTTGTGACTTGTTTGCCTCCAACCCTGAAAGTCCATCCATAAGGAACACCAGAAAAAGGAACATCACATCTCTTTTCTACTTGGCCGCCATGTAATTTTATGGAGCAGATTGTCTTTTGAGGAGGAATTTCCATGAAGAGACTTCTTTGGGATTGGTTGAAGAGATTCTTGTGGAATATTGTAAGTTTAATGTTGATCTTATTCCATTCTTGCATGCTATAATATGTGAATTAGGGTTTCTATGTGTGTCATGTCAAAATTGCAATATTTATCTTGAAATTTTGATTTTTCATGGTATGTGAAATTGTTTTCCTTGAATCCTTCAAGAAAACTTTGACATATGCCTCTCTTGAACTTAAAGTCTCCCATCTAAGTAAATTGTTAGGGTCTTTGAGTATAGATTTTTGCTCTCCCTCTCTTCATCAGGGTGTTCTTCATAAAGTTTGCCCTTAAAGACTCCATTGCGCAATTTGTAAGGGCTATACAGAATTTAGTGTAAGGACTGTATAGAATTTAACAGCCATTGTAAAGACAGTAAAGGAATTCTTAAAATAATCACGAACCTGTGATAAAATTACATAAAATTTTACAAATCTAACTGACAGAATTGATGAGAGTACCTACCTGTATTCCTATGGTTGATGCCTCAAGTTGCTCCTGCTTTTGTTACCAAAAGATCGAAACCACCCAGCCAAATTGAGCAATAACCTCGATACTCAATCCAGTAAGCTTCTCAATTGAAGCAGACTATTCCCCCGTGCCCAGAAACCTCAGAACAAGCAAGGCTCAATTGTTCCTGATGATAAACTCCGTGTACAAATTTTCCTTCTGTTTCTCCTCCCCCGTCTTCAGCTTCGGCCTCTCCTTATGTACTGTTCCTTGGCGGTGGTCTCTCTCTCCACCAGCGAACCCACCGCTTCCTTTCTCAGCGACACCTCTTGAATGTAACATGAGTCTTATCTTTCTCTTAAAGATATATTGACATGTGTGTTTTTGTCCTTATTAAAGCTTTATTTGTTTAATTAAAATGTCTTAAGTTCATACATAGGAACTTTATTTTGGTTTAATTTATCCTTCTAATAATTTATTAATATACTTTATTAAAATTTTGGGATAGATAATTATATAACCTTTTTTAAGAATTCACTTAATTTTTACATCTATTTCTTTTATAACCCTTTTACTTTATACTTTTTAACTTAATATCATTGGTAATTGCTCATTCATCATGATGCATTAAGTAATATGTGTGCTGATGGGTGAATGCGACTACAGAATTTGAAGGAGTGTCAAGATATTTAATATTTTTAGTTAATTTAGAATATAGTTACTAGTGCAATGCATGCGATACATACATATGTAGCTATCATATGCATGCATCGTATGCATGCTAATATTCTTGTGCCCTCTATATTAATGATGGGTCATTACACAATTAGATCAAGGCACCAGTATAGTAGATGTTGATCAACCACTCCTCTATACATATTTTCTCTTTCTTCTCCCTAATTTCTAGGTATCTAGGGTTAGGGCTAGGATTTTTCTTGAAATTGTGTTTAATGGCGACTTTATTTTATTTGCAATTTCCCTCTTCATAAGGATTGCATTTAATAACTTGAAAAAGGAAAATTATAGCATTAGTTACATGTTAAAACCCTATAATTAGGGTTAACATCATCTCTCTTATTATTGTTTTATGCATGTTTCAGCCATAAAAACTCATTGGGCTACCCTAAACTTGCTTAGCTAATTTTATAGCCTTGTCCCTTTATTGATCTATACTTGGAAGGCTATTTCTTCTAGCTATTATATGACATTGCATGCCATATCATTGAATATCTCTCAAACACTAACCTATAATAGCTTTGCTATTCTATCTACGAGGTCTCGGGAAACAATACTTGAACCTTAGTAAAAATTATCTTGCACTCTAGGCCTTGCCAGTGCCTTTTCCCCAATTATTACAACTTGCATCACCTTAAATCATTCTTGTTGAATATCTTTAGGTGATCTTTATAAAGAAGCATCCCTTTTGGGATTTAATTCACCACTAAATAGATGGAGAAATGTTGTTGAGGGATAGTGGTGGCCAATCTCTTGTTGCCATAATATCTAGATTCGCCTAGTGGAGCTTTGGATTAGGTCTGCTAGATTTTGCGGTAACAATACCGAAAGTGATTATGGACCCAATTTGGGGATTGCACCTGAACTGAACCCCTAAAGTTAGGTTATGCTAATGATTGCATAGAATGTGAATGTGGACCCAACCAACGACCAAGGGTTAGAAATCAAGCAATAGAAGGTAGCTAGGGTACCTATAAAAGTGCTACACATCTCTAGGAGGTCATACTTCTAGGCTTAGGTAGGGTGAACTCAAGGAAGTTGGTCCAACACATGAGGAAATCTAGAGATATATCATATCATCATTAGGCAAGTTAGTCATGGACACATTACAAAAGAGGGTCACAACATATCCTCCCTAGTGGGTAGGCATATGTGAATCAAAAGTGTGAAATCCATACGTTATAGAATTTATGTTACTTGCTAAGAAATCTATTGAATCCTTAATTGTTAAGCAATAGAAATTTACAATGATATTCAAAATGTAATTTTCGTGCTATTCACTTTGGATGCAGAACTCTGAACTCAAAAATGATAAGTCAACCTGAATCAAAATGTACTCATGAATTGTGGATACGTCGATATCCACTAATGTATCTATGAATCATCAATGCCAAATGATGAACTTTTGACAAATTCATCTTGTAATATATCCATGAACCCTCAATTTTGGATCACCAAGATGAACTTTGAGGGATGTCATTTTGAGTGATAACGTTGCCCAAAAATATTATGTTTTAGAATATCCACAATGCACATACAAACAGTGACTAGTAGTGTATAAGAATAGACTTTTAAAAGAAGAACACCTAAAAATAAACTTATGCCAAAAATAGCAATGCATTCCTGTGGAACTGCTTCTAAGTTCTCACCATGCATGTTGAAGGCAATTCAACATGTTGTGTATACCCTACTCCAACCTCTCTAACTGTAGCACGTGCAAACCTCATCTTTGTTAGCTTGGACACTATTTAGGTGATAACAATCCATTTCATCCTTGTATTATCTCTAGTAAATTTTAATAAGTTAGCTGACACGTCCAAAAGGGTCATGTGTCATGAATTTGACATGTTAAACATAGATTTGTGAGGACATGCATTGGACACACATTTGGCATGTGTCCTGTGAACAGGGCGTGTGCCAAACACATGTCTAGCACATGCCCTCAACATGTCTTGCGATTTGGACGCGTGTCCCTCCATAAATTGTCCTTTATCTTATTTATAGGTAGAGGGAGTAGTGGTTGAAGGGAAAGACAAATATGTGGAATGTTTTTCCTGACGGAATGGGTTTGTACAAAGTGTTGAGTTGGCATTAACCAACCTGGTTGTTAATGGACCAGTGCTAGAGCTAGTCATTTTTGATGATGGTGATCCTGTTGAGGGGTCATCCTCCTCACTAGTTGATGCATAGATGGGATTGTATATAAAGGAGGAGGATGGAGGAGAGACCAGTGGCAGTCATGCTGATTTTGATGATAATGACATGGAGAAGGACTATTGATAGTCATGAGCTATGAGATTCTTCCATCTATGATTCTAGAATCTACCCTATTTTGGTTTTTCCATTGGCATTCCCACCTATAGTAGTAGTGACTCTGTATCTTTGTATTACATTTTGATTTTGATGACTTAATGAGAAAATTACAGTTTATGGTTCTAATTTTTTGCGTGTCTGTCATTTGATCATAATTGATGTAGTACTATTTGTATGATTGAGTTTGTATCACCATGTAAATGTTAGTTTCTAAATTCCATTTTTTTTTGAATCTTTATGTCTATATTTCATTTTTGTATGTTTAATTCACCAATTTGTCTTTTTTAACATACATATATATACATACATACATACGTGTGTGTGTGTGTGTAGGTATAATATGTCCTCTGTGTATTGTTTCTGTAGTCGTCATGTATATTGTTGGACATTTGTATTTCCATGTCTTCCATGCCCCATGTCATTGTGTCAGGTGACTTAGATTATTACGTGTGCATTTTTTCCTTGCAACTTTAAATTTTTTATGCTTATTATGATTATTTCATTTCATTTGATGTTATTTGAAGTGAACTGGTTTGAACATGCTTTAGGCACGAGACATTGATATGTAGTGCTTGATTCTGCAATGTGTCCTTGATCACATAGAGGGATGTTTATGTGCGTTTTTTCTTTCTCGATATATTGTGGACTGAACTTAATCTTCTAATACTTACATTGTGGCAGCAAATTCGCGGGTCCATGCTTTCTTTGAATCAAAGCATTTTAACAGTGGCATTGTACCAATCCCTGGTGCTTATAAATCTCTTAGCCAGTTGTCATCATATTGTAATCTGGTGGTAGTTACGTAAGTTGGAGGATTACAAACTTCTTTCATTTTTTTGTTTCTCAGACATCTGGGCTCTTACCATTTATTCTCTTATATTACAGGATTTCTTTATTTGGATTATGCAGTTTTACTATTTTTCTTTACCGTTTGCTATTTTCCAATGCATTATCCCATATTGATTGCTCATTGCCCTAGGATGAACCTTGCAGGTCACGGCAGCATGTCATCAGAGAGCCTAGCATGGAATGGATCTCAACACATTATAAAGGAATATTTAGTGAGATTCATTTTGGAAATCACTTTGCACTGGAAGGACAAGCAAAATCAAAATCTGAAATTTGCAAGTAAACTACTGAAGCTTCAGTCGTAATATATGTAGAGTGTATTGGAGTATTATCATATTTCTTTCTTTTGTAATTTTTTGCATAATTGCTTTTTGTATTTGTACTGAGTTCAAAATTTATTATTGTGTTATCTGCATGGATGTTAGGTTAATAAATGAATATAAAACAGTGGGTTGCACAAGGTGTCCTCCTAAGTTGCATTTCCATTCTTTCTATGTTTGTGAAATTTAACTTCTAGCTGTTCGGTTCTTTGCTGCTTCATCTTAGAACAATCTTGGTTGTCAATATCCTGCCATTTTTGCAGCCATTTTAAGAGCCTTGTGTCCTAATTTTAAGTTTTTGGTTGCTCATAGCTCATGAGGTCATTTATTAGGGAACTTTTCTATGCCTGTCTTAGTAACATCTTCTATGAGTGGATAGAATTGCCCGTATCTCAGTCTGTGTAAGTTGAGTGTTTGTTTGCTCAGTTTAATATGCATATAGCCATTGGTTCTTAGCTTGTTGATGATATGCGTGTATTTATCATGCATTAACTGGTTGGTACATTTTCCCTCAATGTTAGATATTACTCTAGTAGGAATTTACTACCAAATTAAAAGTAGGAAACTTCTTTTTATGAATCTGCATTTTCAGGTTTGAAGTGATTCAAGCACCAGTGATGTTCTTTGACCAGTGGCAATTCATTTTATCCCTAGAAGGTGTATGGAGTAAATTTACACATCACTTAATTTACATGCTCCTCAATTTACTGAGGCCTACACTAGTGAATCTTTTCACTAAGCTTTTGAATATTATCACAGAGGCAGGTTGATAGGTTGATGGAGGTTTGGATGTTGTAAGTTTTGTGATTTCACTTGATGAGGTTATTGGTGTAGTCATGGAGATATTGATGACGTTTATCATTTGGTTGCGTTGGTGATGGCTTTATCTTCATGCTAGTAGACTTGGTTATGAAGCCCCTTTTGATCATGAGGATAGAGGTGTTGTTAATACATGTTTAATTGTGGGGAATTCGCTAGCACTTTTGGGCTAAGTTGGTATATTATGGGCATCTTCATTTGGTTGGCATCATGATAGTGTATAGGACATGGCACTTCTCCCTTGCTTTCACTTGATTTCACATGATTTGGGGTTATTTGTGTGGTTTAGCATAGTTGGAGCCTTGGTATGTGGCTTGTTTTATCATTTAATTTGCTCTATGATGAGATGGATCATGGTTCTATGTGGAGCATGTTACTCGTAATATTGCATATGAACGTTAACACAAGTGATCTTTATCACACATATGGATGGTTTTTAGGATGTATCTTCATGGAGCTTATGATTGATTGGAGGGTACCCACCATCTTTTTTGGTCGAAAATTTGTCTTATGACTTGATTGATTTGATGCTTTGGTTGGAAGATTTTCATCCCTTGCATTTTATAACGGTTGTCACGATCAATGCACTCTTAATCATTGCATAAATGTCATTTGATGGATCAACATTTGTAATATCCTGTATCTGAAATATGCTAGTACAACTTGCAAAAATATTAATATTCTCTTTTAAGAATTTTGACAAACACTT
Organism: Pinus tabuliformis; assembly: GCA_031772625.1. Taxonomy (NCBI): domain Eukaryota; kingdom Viridiplantae; phylum Streptophyta; class Pinopsida; order Pinales; family Pinaceae; genus Pinus; species Pinus tabuliformis. The sequence goes on from CM062807.1 coordinate 272,989,891, forward strand.
TGTGTTCCGGACATCCCATTGAAGTGATCTTTAGGTAGGCCATCAGAAACTTCGGCTACGCCACTCTGACAATATTCTCTGCTTCGACTTCTCCCTTGGTGAATTAGAAGAGGAATGAGGTATCCATTGATCCTTTTGTCCTTTCCCAACTGTCTTCGGTGATTGCTTCACTCTTGCTTGGGCTTTGTCTTCACCTTAGCTCTGATACCATGTTAATTTTAGGTATGTTCTATGCTAGAGCAATTTATTTCAATTTTCATAGTTAGCTCAATATCTTTTTCAGATTAGCAATCACATCAGCATTAAAGTAAACTGCGGATAGAACATAAATATAAGTCACAGAAGACAAGCCAAGACAAGAGAAAACAAGATGTGGCGCTAGCCAGGGACAAACCCCAATGTGGGGAAACCCTTGATCAATTCTTCTTATATGTTCTTCAATAGTTCAGTAGAGAGAGAGAGATAGTACATATACATCAGAAGTCAACACTTTGACTTGACTAGATAAGAGCAGAGATCTTCACCATGAAGATGACACAATGCAGTTATGCACCTGACACCAAGGACGGCAGCTCAGAGAGCAGCCTTCAATCTTCAACTGATTTGCAACATAAGGTCCTTCAAGGTGAGACCTTTACATCATCACACTGCTCCTTGTCAGTTGAACCAACCCATGACACTAGCTCTGTCCATCTTATATTACAGCAACATTAAACAGTCCCCTAATGGCTTCAGCAGCATGACAACTCCATATATATTATGCTAATGATCTGAGCACTTAAAGACTCATACGAAATATTGACTGTGGTGTTATGGCCTGCTGCCTAACACACAGTCTTCCTCTACTGCTCACTAGGAAGTCTGTACCTTCATACGGTCAGTTCTTCAATCTGCCTTCTATTAATGACGAAGTCCCACCAATGTCACTGAACATAGGCCTATATTAATCTGCCCTCTAACAGTCCCCTTTGCTGCTCCAAAGGTTTCCAACAAAGGTCTGCAACACAGTGATTTCTCTCATAGAATTCACTGTTCATAATCTTCATCAAGTTCACACCGGTTTCTCCATCCAAGTGACTGTACTATTATCAACACAGTTCTCACATATGGTGCCTTGCTGGACAGACTTCAACGCATACCTTTCAGCACTCTTCTCCATGTCAAACAAGCCACTTTCAGACCTTCCTCATCTGCGTGAAGCTTGACGCTGTTGCTGTCCATATCTGAGGTCATATTAGGCATCTTTTAGCTGAGGAAAGACTCCTCCATGGTTGCGGCTAGGGCATGCTTGAATAGTCTTCTTTTTGACTGCGTTAAGGGCTCCCCTTTCCAGCGTATACTTGCTGCATAGAACTCTCATTGACTGCCTTTGAGGACTACAGTTAGGGCAGCATAGAGGTCTCTTGAGATAGCGTATTAGAGGATTGTGTCTAGGGAGATAAGGCCTCCTATTTCCAGCATATAAGAGTCTTCTTAAATTGCGGATGTAGGGCAACATCTTAGTGTGGAAAAAGGGCAGCAGTTAGGGCGTATATGGGCTATGACTAGGGCACGAACAGAACTGTGGCTAGGGCTTTTTTGATCAGCGTATAGGTCTCTCTCCTTAGGGCTGCGTATAGGTGCCTTTTAGTACAACGGATAGGGTCTCTTCTAGACCAGCAATTAGATCTTTCCTTGCTGCGTTATGTAGGCTTCCTTCACCATTCTAGATCTCCCTTCCTTTCTGCGTCTAGGGCTTCTTCATTGGGGCAGCATAGATCACCATTAGGGCAGCGTAGATCCTTTCTCCATCAGGGCAACATTATCCCTTAGGATCTCTCCTCGTACTAAAACCCAAAGACAAGTAGAGAGGAAGAGATCCCAAGTTAGTGTGTAGAAATGACTTGAAGGTCACCTCTATTTATACTAAAACGTTGAGCACAAGTGGGGTTTGTTTGGTTGCTGGGCGACTTTGACGAATTGTCTCATAACACAAATAAATTCATATCTCCATGAATACTTATCAGAATTAGATGATCTTTAGATCAATCCTACACCTCTCGATCAAAGGGATCCAAGAAAAATATCAGCTGCCATTAATAAGATGACCCACATGGAGTTTGGCCCTAGTTGCCAATTTTAACAAGAACCAATTCAAAATGAGACAGACCAAGACCATGACACAATGTTTCCTCCTTCCATCAAGTCAGCTCTTGAGAATCTTCTTTCAAAATTCTATACTTCAACTAAACCAATAGACTTCGTCCTTTTGTACTTGCAATCTTTGGTCTCTTGTCTCTTCTTTGTACTTTCGGTCTTGCAATGCATCAGAGCTCTGTGGTGCGATGTTGCTTTTTTATGTGACAAAATGAAAAACAATTTCGGCATCCTTTTCAACTCCTTTTAGCCTACTTCACATCCTTCTTCTTTACTTAAAATATCGTAGATCAAAGTTGCTTGTCTCTACACCAACTAGGTCAAGTTCACTTTCGTATAAATAGTTGTTTTTGTCTATTATATTGAGGCTGACATGAATGGTAGGAGAGGCCGACTTGATAGGGAGTACAACTGACTTAATGGATGGCTAAGACATAATTTTTGACATAGAAACTTTTCTTTCTTTGACACAATGAGCCCAAGAAGGGTCTCTTACATAATGACTTTGACTCAACAAAAATCTTAGAGCACTCAATGGGTGCTTTGACTTATTGACCATTGACCCAAGCATCAAACCCATGCTTTAATTAGTCAATTTCTTTTACAATAAACAATTCCTTTTTCTTTCTTTTGACAAATACAATTATGAAGACCGACACTAGCTACATTCTTCAACACTCCCTCTTAACTAGGGAGGTATTCATAATTACATATATACAAGGATGATCTCAAAGTGATATGTTCTACGAAGAGTCACGACACACATAGTGCTATAGATTAGATACTTGACGAAGGTATCTAACTGGTTGGGACTAAGGTGTGTTCAAAGCTTTAGCCACTCTAGGTACCATCGGGCTTCAACTCTAACACCGACCCAGGGATCTAGGAATTGTATCCAAGGTCGGAGCTCCACATGACCAACGATATCCTCCCTACATCGGGATTTAGACATCATCACAAGCCAAGTATCTTGTTGCCCCAAGATGCTTCATCTCTCCTATCATCTAAATCAGATATATCAACCACTCCAAGCATGCTTTCAAAATGTTTCAACCTTCTTATAGAGATATCTGCCTATACAAACACAACCCCAATTAGTAACAAACTTTCAAATATATACAAGTTAGCACAAACCTCTGGGGTCCTCAAATATTCTGATGCTGCTTAGGTCATCATCATATTATCCAAACTCATTTCTATGGAAGCTTCCTTCTTCAACTTTTCCAGCAACATCAAACTCAACCTTAGCAATTTTCAACGTAACCAAGTTTTTGTTTGCAACTTCATCAATCATAAACAACCTGTCTGTAGTGCTTTAGCTATTCTCTGGTCTCAATCATCCTTATGATCTTTATATCAAGTTATCAACTAGAAGAGATTAACTTTTCAACCAAGCTCCCTCTCAACTAGGGAAATATGCACTTTTCCTTTATCCAAGTTTCTTCTTAACTAGGGAAAAAGTCCATTAACAATTTTCTTTTTATTCTTCCAGCCACAAACTCGTTCTTTTGCATCATCATTTCATTGGAGAACTTTGACCTTACAAAACTTTATTTCATCATTCCTTCTAAATTTGCATGGAAACAAGGTTATCTATCAATCATTAAGATTCTTATAGCTCCCTCTTTCCATCATGCTCAACATCACCAATCCATCATCAAGTATGAGGTAAGCATCTTCAACATCTTGAAGACTATGTACCTGTAAATCTTCAACAACAAGTACAAATATACAGGAGCATGAAGTTAACTTGATCAAAATTAGTATTACAATGGAAGCATCAAAATAAGGCTTTAGATATCCAATACCTAATCCTAGTTAGGTCCATAATCAACAGGCGTTACATATTTTCATACTCTAGACTTTAATCTTCAAACCCTAGATTAGGGTTTTGTCACAAACCCTAGATTCAATCATTGGGACTTAAAGTCTTGGATATCATTGACTAAATCAAGATAGCATTCCAATCATAGCAATTTACATCAAGGATTCCAACATTATGCTTTAGAATTTCATGTCAAATTCTACTAGGGTTTTGTCACAAACCCTAGATTCCATTACTAAATCATAGATATCAGCAATCAAGTTAGCATTTTATCATTTCATAACTAGGGTTTCATTATTATTCCCTAGACAATTATATCAATCTCTTCTAGGGTTTTATCGTAAACCCTAGATACAAACATCAAAACTTTAACGTCAGTTATACAACAACTTGACCAAGCTAGGGTTTCAACGAAAGCATAAACACCTAGGGTTTCATTCCTAGGAATTCTTATTGCAAGCGTTTTGTCATAAGATCTGACTTATCAAACCCTAAAGATCTATGGTTTCAATATATAGCCTAAAAGACTAGTTTTTTACCATAACATCATCAGAACCCTAACATTAAAAGTGTAAGATTTCATCATGAGTTCTAAACTCTAAGAAGACTATGGTTTCATTATTAACATACCCTAAGCACCAAAGACTAGGTTTCTGTAGCAAACCCTAAAGGTTAGGGTTTTACTAAAGTAAACAAAACATAGAGAATATAACAAAGGTTGATTTAAATTTTAATCTAAAGATTAATCACCTTAAACAAGAATATGAATGATTAAAAAACCTAGACATGAGTGTTGATTTGGGGTTGCATCGGATGTGCTCTAGCCACGAAAATTGGTGGAGAGGCTAAATCACATGAGATCTCCAATACCTAGAAATGGTTTGGGCAGAATCTAACCAGTTTGGGAGATATTAAAATAATTAATATTTTTAATGGAGTCTCTAAGTCTAAACTTAGAGAAAATAAAATTTTAATGTGAATTAATATAAAACTGTGTTAGAAGAGTCCAAAAATCATGGATCAAGCCAGAGTTAATCTTAGCCGTTGATTAGGGACTTAATTTTGGTCGTTGAATTATCAACGAGAAAAGTATAAGAGGAGGCTTGAGGGTCACTTGGAGAACACGCCAAGTTGATCAAGATTTCGATTTTCTGGGGTAGCGTTTGCTGAGAAAGTCGAAAGCGTGATCAGAGTTGTAGCTGAGCGGCAGTGAATATAGAAGCAGAGAGGCAGAGATAGTACCAGGAGGATCAACATAGAAGCCGGAAGAGAGGGACGCAGAGCATGCCAGAGGTTCAGGCAGAGCCAGCCAGGGCTCATGTAGAGGCAGCCAGGAGCTGCGCAGTGCCTCAGGGAGCCAATGTGGGTGATGCAGAGGCTCTAAGGGCTGACGCAATGCCTCTAGAGGTTGACATAGGGTGAGATAGGGTGATGTTGGGCCAGAAAGGGATAACGTTGGGGTTTTCGTGGGGTAGATTGGTGCTGGGAGCTGTCGGAGTGTTTATCTGTGGTTTCAGCTGGAACACCTGTCGCTGACGGAGAGGTACTACTGTCGAGATTATTCTCTGTTGGGTGAGCCAGTTTTGGCACCCAGATTGTATTCTGAAACTGCTTAATAATTAAAACCCTCAGATAGCTGCACCGGTTTTCCTGCATTGGGTTTTTCCTGAGACATTGGTCCAAAAACAACAGTGTCACTTGTGTGCTTGTTTTGTTTCCTTCAATTGATGATCTGTAATGCCAGTATTTACATGGTAAATAACTTGTTAATTAATCAGAACAAGTAGGCAGAAATAAATAAGAAAAGTACATGAAGAGTTTCTAATAGATAGACTTAAAAATTCCAACATGGTATCAGAGCGTGGTTGTAGATAACAGGAGAACTGAGGACATCAGCCGAGCAGAGTAGCAACAGCAGAAAACATCTGTCCCGAGTGACAAAAGCTGTTTGTAGCAGAGAAGCAACAAGGAAGGGTGACGCAGTGCCTGCATCATCAAGTTTGAGCCGGGAAGAGGATCAACGCAGTGGCAGATGGGAGCAAACTTGACCTATGCAGTGCCCGATCATCTTTGTTAGTCAGGAAGGATTGACGTTTGTGGCCAGGAGGTGCGGATTTTGCTGGTGTCGGGATTGCGGAGAGCCTAGAAGCTCTAACCTTCAGTTTGTTGGGGCTGAGGCTGTGGGTAAGTTGCAGAGTGAAGCTGGTGGGGTACTGTAGTCAGAACAATACCTAACAAGGCAAGACCATGGAGGAGAGAGTTGATGCGGAGGATTTCTAGCCAAGAAATCCAGATCAGTGGTGCAACTGCACTAAGGATTGGAGTGGGGGCATCTCGAAATTGGCAGAGGGGTTTCCAGGAGGGAAATTGAGGCTTAGAGGGAGTCACACCGAGAACTTCCAGAAGGGAAGTAGAGGAGCAGCAAGATGATAGTGATCGGGGTAAGAGACCAGGACAGACTGGACGGAGCCTCAAAATTTGTAGTTTGGAAAGCTAGAATCTTGTCCGTTCTAGACAAGAATCGTGTTAAGCACTTCGCCTTGAAGACTATAGCGATACCAGTTGACCCAGCTAAGAACGACAAGTACGAGGAGGCAATGGCGAGGGCCAAGAGCATCATCCTTGACAGGGTCAAGGACCATGTAGTACCACATATTGCCGAAAAGGACACGGCAAATGAGATGTGGGAGGCCCTAAAGAAATTGTACCAGCATACTTCTGTGTAGAGAAGTGTAACGACCCATTTCAACTTACAAGTAACATAAAAATATTAGCATGTATACGAGGCATGCATATGATAGCTACATATGCATGCATTGCATGCACTGCGCTAGTATGCATACTAACTTATTATGAAAATTCCCAAGTAGGAGAAAAAAATGAATTAATTTTTGAAAGCACTGTAGTAGTATTCATACCAATTTAATTATATGAAGTGTTTATGTATGGGAAATAAATTAAATAGTAAAATGATTAATTAATACCTTATTTATAATATATTAATTTATTTTCATTAATAACATTTTAATTAAATAATAAATAAATAAGGTTAATCAACTTATCCTTTGGCATGTCATGTTAAGTACTTTTAAAAAAAAAAAAGATCCTCTTCCCAAAGTCGGTTGAAGCGATAAAGATCAAAATACCATTTATTATATATTTAAATAAAAATATAATTTAATGTACAATAAAGACAACCGACTGGAGTAATGGGAATTTAAAAGGATAAGGACAAGGTTGATTGGAGGAAAAAAGGGTGGGATTTCTTCGGAGGGAAGGATCCTTTCCTATATAAGAAAACCTAAGAGGAGAAGGTGGGGGATGGCTATATGGAGATTGCGGGATGGAAATTTGGGGAGGAAGCAAATGGAAAATCTGGGAGAGGAATGTGAAATACCGAATGAGCTTTGGGGTTCCAGATATAGATCTAGGAAAATTGAGACCTGTTCTTGGAAGTTTTGGGCACGGGGGCCAAAAGGTTTCACTTTTGAAGCCTTTTGGGTTTGGGGTCCGGAAAGACCGATCCCAGACAGGCTGGGAGGAAATTGGTTGGTTTGGTATCCGGAGAACAACATCATCCAACATCATCCAGGAACCGACACCAACTCAGAAAAACCAGGTAAGTACATATATCTAATTTGATTTGTTTAGTCATAAAATTGGAAGGCATATTCTGTACATTTTGCTAGAAATGAAATTTTATGCAATTGTAAATACAGTATGTTAGAAATGAATTTAAATGGATAGGCATATACTGTTAGAAATATTTGTAAATTTCAATAACGAGCCCTACATATGGTATCAGAGCTAAATTCAAACACTTGGGACCTTAGCGGCTACCATCGTATAGTGGGAATTATAACTAATAAACGTAAGAAAGTTTTCCTATTTAACACTAAGTGTTAAGTTTGCATATTCAAAACTTTTGGCACAAGGGCAGATAGAAGATCACAACTGCGCAGAGAAGTTGACATTCTGGGCATAACTACAAAACAAAATTAACCCAGTGATTAGGCCGCAGCCTGAGCAAGACAGTGAAGTAACTTGAAGAGTATAGAAGTATTGTTCTTAAAAGGACCGAGAGGCTAGATTAATAGCCATTCAAGGTCGAATCCTTTAGTAAAAGGAGCAAGGTTCTGGGCATAAATATTAAGGTCTGAAATCACCTTTCAAATTAAGAACACGTTGTCACCTCAGTAATCCGAAATCATCAAATGGCTAGTTAGCTAGCAAGTAAAGGACCTAGTGCCGAGTTGATTAAAGGCACTGTAAGCATAGTTAACAGGATCATCTTGAAGCTACAGTCACAAGGACCAAGACCGAACTACGGAAGATCTGTTACAGTCATATATATAAAGTCTGAATTGTAGACAATGGTATAGTAGCCGAAAATATGTATCCAAAAAAAAAATGTCATCCCAACATTTATAGTTCTGTGCATAAACAAATGACCGAAAATTCTAAGTTAAGACTTTGAAGCAAGCATACCAATTTTCAGAAAGGAAGTTGTTATTATCTGTAGTCTGTATTCATAAGAATCTAGGCATCTATATAAATAAGATCCGAGCCCATGGTAGCGAAGAAGCCAATCATATTCCATCAGTGGTGGGCTTCCTTTAGATGTTTTCAAAGAATGGGCACCATCAGAGAAGAATCTAGTCACCTTACCTGGGTATTGTGTAGCTGGAACTATTGGGCATAAGCTGATGCCTGGCAAAGCAACAAGGGTGAAGTTGGACAAAAAGACATATATTGAAGTTCGTTGTCAGGTTCTATACATATAATATCATTCAGTGCACATACTGATGCGAAAGGGATTATGGATCTTGTGAAGCATGTTTCTCCGCGACATACAGTTCTTGTCCATGGTGAGAAGCCTAAAATGACCTTACTGAAGGCCATAATTTCCTCTGAGCTGGGAATTCCAAGTTATGATCCCATGAACAATGAAACTGTTGATATTCCTTCACGCCATTCAGTCAAAGTTGATGTCACAAAAGAATTCCTTAGAAAGAATATGAGCATGGCTAAGCACTTAAATCAAGGTAAAGTAACTACTTTGGACTTAAGCAAGCAGAATACAAAAAAATCTTCAAGAACTTCTCGTCAGAGATAAAATGCCAGCTGAGGGTATTGTCTTAAATGGGAAAAGCAGAGAAAGTAAAAGTTCTCCATTCATCAGAAGCACTGGATACTCTGGAAAAGGAGGATCACAAAGTTGAGTTTATCTGTTGCTGTCCAATATACATCAACAGAAACAGGGAGATAAAACCAAAAGCATTGTGCAATTCTGAGAGTGAATTATGGCCTAGCTTTGAACCTGAGGAACCTGCAAGGAAGAAACACTGTACCACCTCCCATGAAAATGTTTCTCCAGATTGGAATCGAGACAATGATATGCAGCAAAATCAGGAATTTTCATTTCATTCCCAAAGTTCAGTTGGCCACCCTTTAGATTCGATACGAGATGACAATACAGAAATGGAAAATATGAATGTTAATGTTGGTGCTGATGTATCATCAAATTCTTCAGACTTGAATATTGACGTTAAAATGTCTGGCTTAAATTTACTTCATGCTGTATATTTAAGGTTAGTAGGATTCCTAGGAGGTTTGATTTTTCAGGAACATGAAGGCTGTATACAAGGACAGTCACTTACTATTTCTATTTGTTCAGATAAGAAATGCTTTTACAGGACATGTGATTGTCCGGAGAAAAGTCAATTGGCAGATATCCTACGTTGTAGTTGGTCCAAGAAAGATAACAAGCTTGCAGAAAAGGTACTTTCAGTACTTAGAACCATGAGCATAAATCTAGAGAGGGAATCATTTTAAACGGCCAGCTGAAATGTAACAGGCACCTTTTAGAGGTCATTTTTACAACCATTCAAGATTGTACAATATATTTTCTGTTTACAATGCTGCTGATGGAGCAAGATGCAAATATTTACATTGAATACATAAGAGGCCGATGTATCTAAGAATTTTCGAATTGTACAACTTAGGTGCATAATCTAACATTTTTGAGATTAATATTAAAGACCTTCTAAAAAAAAAAAAAAAAAATGATAGAAAGACGGACACAGTGAATTCAGATGACACAGTGAATTGTCAGACTACAGAGAAGGTTTGAAGTAAAAAGGCTAATAAACCTGAATTCAGATGAGAGAATTCGGATGACACAGTGAATTGTCAGACTACAGAGAAGGTTCGAAGTAAAAAGGCTAATAAACCTGCTATTATTCCTATTGGTATTGCTGGTAGTCAGGCAACAGAAATTGATCTACCTGCAGTTAGTAATGCTAGTCAGGCAACAGAAATTGATCTACCTGCAGTTAGTAATGCCGAAGGTGAATTGGAGGAATTGAATATCATAAATTGAGCTACCTGCAGTTAGTAAAGCCGACGGTGAATTGGAGGAATTGAATATCATAAATTGAGCTACCTGCAGTTAGTAAAGCCGACGGTGAATTGGAGGAATTGTAAGGAAATGCGGCAGGCTTATGAGGTTCTAAGGTTCCAATATGATACATGTTTCGGTTTTTAAAGTTTAAGGGCCATGTGAGGCGACGTTTGGAGGGCCAAGTGGAAAGGTCGTAGTCCCTCCACATTTCATTTCATAATATTCACACGTCAAACGAATTAAGGGAAATTGAGAGAAATTTTGCTGATTAGTGGCAGTGACTCACATGAGTTTAACACGTTGATGACGCAGAGGCGTTTAAAGCATTCCAAACTTTGTAAAGAATTTTGGCATAATTTCCCTACTTAATCAACACGTGAGTGTATGTATATTCCCAAGGCTGTTGATATTTCGGTTATTGCCGACCCGTAGATTTAATGGTTTTGGAGTTAATGAAGTCAGTTCACAATGATGGGCATCTGGAAAAGTCAAATTCCTGTTTTATAGTGAAGGCTGCAAAGAATTTAATATTGTAACATTTTTGCTTTAGCTATATTTTTTTTATTAAATTATGCACACACAGAATATAACAACATTAATTCTTCTTCTTTATCTTCAAACTATGTGTTAAAGAATTAACCAATGCTGCTATTTGTTATATCAAATCGACATGAACAAGAAGTACTAGAATCTACCTAATCAAGAAGATAACATGAGCTGAAAATCAATTCTGCGGATAGACCAAATTTTGACAGCTGAAAATTTATGCGCTGTGATTATTAGACTATGCTAACTCTTTCAATTTCGTTATCTCTCCTCAGCCGGAATCCCAGATTCTTGATGACCGTACGTTGGTGCTTTCCGTTGAGTTCAATATAAGTTTGGCCTGTGGCGCAAAAAAAAAAAAGGGGGGGGACGTAGTAAGTGTCATGAACATTTTATTTCAAAAAAAAAAATATGGTATTATTTATTTACTAATGACCATTTAATTTCATGGGTATGTAATTATTAATTGTTTAAACTGGTCAAATAAGTATAGGGGACGTTTTATTTAAAAAAAATAAAATTTAATGGAATATTGGGAATTTCAAATAAGAAAGTAATTAACCATTTTAATAATGATGAGATTAATGTATTTAATAGAGGGCCTAATTTTTCGATTGCTCTAAGACAAATTTTAATTGAAAACATCATATGTTGTATAGAAGATAGTCATACAATAGTAAGAACGAAGAAGATAAGGAAGTTATAAAATTCCATCGTGCAATAATCTTTAGAAAAGCCAAGCCATTTAAAATAACAGTTATATATAATATAAAATATACATACACAATTATATATAATATAAAATGAACATAATATATATATCCTATGTCATTGTATATAACGATGGCCTTATAAGTCTAAATCTAAGATAATGTGTTTGTAGCTGTTTGGAAAGTATAGTAAAACAATATAATTCTGTGAAAATTTTAAAATCAAACAAAATCATTAAAATGACAATAAACATTGTATATTATAAAATATGCTCATTTCTTTTCCTATCAAGATGGGTATGTGAGATCGGGAGATGAGGGGTGTAACATTGGAGTTTGTATTTTATTTAAGGATTATTCTATAATTATATTTATGGAATTAAATTAAAATATATCTGGATTGAATTGAAAAAAAAAAAAAAATTCAAAAGAACTAGATCTAGGAGAACAAAATTAAGTAGAAGATTGTATAAAGTACACAGAATGAATCAAGCCTTGTGCAGAGAAGATTGAGTTGTGACTTTATTATGAACAGATTATCGCGTTATTTAATGAATTACGAAGCTCGAATTTTCTCTTTCCAAGAAAATAAATAAGTAAATAAATAAGAATTATCAAATATGGATCCCAAGTAAAGGTTTCAAACGTTCACATGGCATTAATCATGGATTCTCCCCAATTCTAATTTGGATAAGAATGACAACCTAATGCAAATGGGTGATTATCCTTAGTTTTCATAAATAGAAATCCATTCACATATTAAATGAAAGATGTTAATCTAGTGAAGAATATGTGGATTTTCAGCCACGAGTGAGAAGTAGCCAAGAAAATAATAATAATAAAATAATTTAATACGGTAAGTAAGTAATTAAGTAATTAATTTTAAATATTATAAAGCAATAAAGTAGAAATGAAAGTAAAAGTAGTATAAGGTGACTTCAATGTATTGTAAGCAATTAGTATTAAAGTAAATAAAAGAAAAGGTGAATAAATTTGGTTCATTAGTCTTTAGGATTAAAATGAATATTTTGATAAATAAATGATTAACAAAGGTCATTTATTTTATTTTACATTCTATAAAGACGAAACACACATGTGAGAGATTTCAGGGAATGAAATATATATATATATATATATATATATATATATATATATATAGACGAATATTTCATAATTTCAATATTAAATCAGGGTGTGCATAAAACATAGTGGAATAATAAATAACCCAAATAAAAATGAAAGTGAAAATTAGGAAAGGAACAAATTTATAATAGTATGACATATAACTATGATTTCCAGGGAACTATATATATAAAAGTAGAGTGAAAATAAATATGTTACAAAATATAAAAGAATATAGAGTATATCTTTAATAGTTAAAGTAAATATAAAAAGCAATGAGGGCATAAATAAACAATAAACTAATGTATACTCTATGGTAATTGAAGAGATAAGGAGAATCATAAATAACAAGGTCAAAGGAAAATGAAGAAAAAGAAAGCAATCATCAAGTAAAAATATATATATATGTGTGTGTGTGTGGAAATAGGGAGTAATGTTAACAAATAACACTAGTTGCAAGGTGGGGGAACTATAAAAGTGATGTAAAAGTCAAATAAACTACAAGATAGCAGTACAGAAGGGTGTCTAAAGGGCTTATAATATGATAATTGATACATGAAAGATAGCTAAAGTGTCTAAAGGGCTTATAATATGATAATTGATACATGAAAGATAGCTAAAGTGTCTAAAGGGCTTATAATATGATAATTGATACATGAAAGATAGCTGAAGTGATTGTTGTATAGGGAAAACTTGATACAACATGATAAGGATAATAAGTGTTAATACATAAAGAATATAAAATTTATTAGCAATATCATTATAGGAAAAGTGTATAATAGATAAGGCTTTATTTTATCTTTACTTTATTAGCCATATTCTTGAGACTGTCATTTTGAAATTTTCCATAGCTATGAAAAGATACAGAGGAGTATGTTATTTCAAATTATTATGGTTTATTATGTATGTTACTTAAATCTGCATGTATTGTTGATTCATGGATGCCCACATAAATTATGTTAGGATGAAATTTCTACATATGATGTCTTACTTATGAGCATGTGTGACTTTGATGAAAAACCATAGATTTCCTATCATTGATAAAATGGATATAATAATAGTGATCACACTTTACTATTTTGATGTGAAAGTTAATTGTAGGTATATCAGCTAGACATAGCCATGTATGCCATATAAACTTAAAATATATACCATAGGTATCAACAAAATATAAAATACTAGGAAAGGGTTATTTGAATATATTTTATGAATATATCAATGCATATGTTATGATGTGTGGACAAGTATTTATGTTGCAGATGTCTTCATCACCCTGATACGCTATACAAGCTCTGGTTAAATCCCGGATACCAAACCAACCACGTGATGACAAAACTTTCAAGAACAATTGAGGCTCAATCAGGTTCCATGATAGGGTGTTCAGCTTGATCCAATTAGGAGGGGTGGAGGTGTTGCCCACCGTTTATCCTCCAAAACCCGGAGTCATGGGAGAACTGTGCGAGTTACGCTCCCCTAGACGTGTGATGATGACTGCCGGATGCCTACAAAATATATAGGTCGATACAATCGACGCTATCACCCTTGAGGTTTATGAATGGTTAGATCGGTATAACCGATGCCATGGCATAATCCAGTAGAGGACGGATAGGATGGGAGTGGAAGAGATTAGGAAGGATAGGATGATTATAGAATAGCTTGGGAACTCTGTTGGGGCTGAGCATGAATGTTCAAAACAACTGTTAAAATTCTTTTCATTACAAATAAGTATTCAATCGCGGAACGCAATCCTTACATGATGATACTAAACACTAAAGTAATTACCGATATACTATATAAACTCTAACTTCGGGACGAAGTGTTTTGAAGGAGGGGTGTATGTAACGACCCATTTCAACTTACAAGTAACATAAAAATATTAGCATGTATACGAGGCATGCATATGATAGCTACATATGCATGCATTGCATGCACTGCGCTAGTATGCATACTAACTTATTATGAAAATTCCCAAGTAGGAGAAAAAAATGAATTAATTATTGAAAGCACTGTAGTAGTATTCATACCAATTTAATTATATGAAGTGTTTATGTATGGGAAATAAATTAAATAGTAAAATAATTAATTAATACCTTATTTATAATATATTAATTTATTTTCATTAATAACATTTTAATTAAATAATAAATAAATAAGGTTAATCAACTTATCCTTTGGCATGTCATGTTAAGTACTTTTAAAAAAAAAGATCCTCTTCCCAAAGTCGGTTGAAGCGATAAAGATCAAAATACCATTTATTATATATTTAAATAAAAATATAATTTAATGTACAATAAAGACAACCGACTAGAGTAATGGGAATTTAAAAGGATAAGGACAAGGTTGATTGGAGGAAAAAAGGGTGGGATTTCTTCGGAGGGAAGGATCCTTTCCTATATAAGAAAACCTAAGAGGAGAAGGTGGGGGGATGGTTATATGGAGATTGCGGGATGGAAATTTGGGAAGGAAGCAAATGGAAAATCTGGGAGAGGAATGTGAAATACCGAATGAGCTTTGGGGTTCCAGATATAGATCTAGGAAAATTGAGACCTGTTCTTGGAAGTTTTGGGCACGGGGGCCAAAAGGTTTCACTTTTGAAGCCTTTTGGGTTTGGGGTCCGGAAAGACCGATCCCAGACAGGCTGGGAGGAAATTGGTTGGTTTGGTATCCGGAGAACAACATCATCCAACATCATCCAGGAACCGACACCAACTCAGAAAAACCAGGTAAGTACATATATCTAATTTGATTTGTTTAGTCATAAAATTGGAAGGCATATTCTGTACATTCTGCTAGAAATGAAATTTTATGCAATTGTAAATACAGTATGTTAGAAATGAATTTAAATAGAAATGAATTTAAATGGATAGGCATATACTGTTAGAAATATTTGTAAATTTCAATAACGAGCCCTACAAGAAGGATGCTACTAGAAAATTCGCTGCGGTCATACCAGATGCAGAAGGGAGAACAGATCGACACCTTCCTCGGTCGATTGAAGGAGATCTGGGATCAACTGACTTCCTTAGGGGCCACGTCGGATCAAGAATTGATGGTGAGAACAACCCTGAACGCAGTCTCTGAAGAGTGGGAGGTGTTTTCCCTGAGCATAATGAGCAGGGCGACCCTTCCAGATTGGGAGGAAATCTGGGCGGCTCTTCGCTAAGAAGAGATCAAAAGGCTAAGCATGGTGGGAAGCAACAGTAAGGGGATCGGAATCAAGAAGGAGGAAGAGGAGGATGCTGTCCTAGCATCTTGAGGGAAAGCAGGAGAAACGGAAGAAGAAGGACCTCTCCAAGGTCAAATGCTACAACTATGGGGAACTGGGTCACTATGCGAGCCAGTGTCCAAGGAAGAAGAGCAAAGGAGAGGCTTCCGAGACCAAGGTTGCACCAGCAAGGGTGGAGAAGGAATTGGAGACAAATGATGACTGTGCCATGAGTGCTCACACGCCACTTGAGCGGAAGTGGGGAGACATCGAGTTGTAGTCAGACGGACTACAGGCAATGAGGGGCATGATCCTTGAGGTACCCAACCTCTTGGATTATACCTGGCTACGAGAGCCCCGAAGAGGAGTAGCAGTACTGGCGGATGTCAGTAGAGACGTATGCGGATGGAGCGACAAGGGGAGCTACAGTGCAGGATTCCTAGGACAACATGAGGCAACAGTGCGAGATGCATAGAGTTGTTGCTGCAACACAGAGGTCAGAGAGGGAGCACTTGTCAGCAACAAAGGTGTTGATTTGGGGTAGCATCGGATGCGCTTTAGCCACGAAATTTGGTGGAGAGGTTGGGGCACATGAGATCTCCAATATCGAGAAAGGGTTTGGGCAGATTCTAAACAGATCAGGAGATATTAAAATAATGAATATTTTAATGGAGTCCCTAAGTCTAAAGTTAGGGAAAATAAAATATTAATGTGTATTAATATGGATCTGTGTTAGAGTGGTCCAAAAGACATGGATCAAGCCAGATCTAATCTTAGCCATTGATTAGGGACTTAATCTCGGCCGTTGAGATGTCAATAGGAAAGGTATAAGAGGAGGTTTGAGGGTCACTTGGAGAACACACCAGATAATCAGTCATTCTATTCTCTAAAGCGGGGTTTGCTAAGAGAGATAGAATCAGTGATCGGGAGAGCAACTAAGGGGCATTGAGTACAGAGAAATAGAGAAGGCAGAGATTGTGCCGAGAGTCAGCACAGTAGCCAAGGAGGGTGACGCAGAGCCAGCAAGGGCTCACGCAGGGCCACGCAGAGGCAGCCACACAGAGCCAACCTGACAGAAGAAGCCGAGAGCTGGGCAGAGCCTCAGAGAGGCCAGCGTTGCTGACGCAGAGGGCCAGAGGGTTGAGCGGACACATCTGGGGTGACGCAGAGCTAGCGTGAGGCCAGCTGATGTAGTTCACAGAGAGGCAGTTGGGCAGAGCTAGCGTCTAGAAGGCTGCTAGCTGATGTAGTTCACAGAGAGGCAGTTGCTAGAGTCTAGAAGGCTGCAGAAATATTGCAGAGTGGAGCTGGTGAGGTACTGTAGTCAGAATAGTACCTGACAGCGCAGGGCCAGAGGAGTTATTACCGAGGGTTTCAAGCAGAGGACCCTGGATCAACAGTGCAGTTGCACAAGACGATCAGAGTAGGGGGCATCTCGACAAGCAGTAGAAGGATTTCCATGAGAGAAATTAGGACTCAGAGGGAGTCTAGAAGAGAACTTCCAGACGGGAAGTAGAGATTCAGAGGAGTCGAACAGAGAACTTCCATGAGGGAAGTAGAGGAGCGTCATGGCACTACACGGGGGTAAGAGCCTAGGATAGACTGGACGGAGCATCAAACTTCGCAGTCTGGAAGGCCAGAATCTTATCAGTGCTTGACAGGAATCGTGTGAAGAACTTCGCCTTGAAGGTTATAGCTATCCCAGTCGACCCCATTGATAACGACAAGTACGAAGAGGCGATGGCGAGGGCCAAGTGCATTATCCTTGACGGGGTCAAGGATCATGTGGTATCACATATAGTCGAGAAAGAAACAACAGTTGAGATGTGGGAGGCTCTTAAGAACCTGTACCAACGTACTTCTGTGCAAAGAAGAATGCTACTTGAGAACCAGATGAGGTCGTATTAGATGAAGAAGGGTCAATCGATAGACACCATCCTCGGAGGACTGAATGAGATCCGAGACCAGTTGACTACTATAAGAGCTACACGGGATCAAGAGCTTATGGTGAGGAGAGCCCTGAATGCCGTCTCACAAGATTGGGAAGTGTTTGTCTAGAGCATCTTGGGTAGATGAACTCTCCTACCTTGGGACGAGATGTGGGCAGCTCTTCTCTAGGAACAGATTAGACGACAATCAAAGACAGGTAGCAGCAGCAAAGGGATCAAGGTCAAGCAGGAGGAGGAGGATGTGGCCCTAGCAACTGAGGGAAAGCAGGAGAAGCGGAAGAAGAATGATCTCTCCAAGATCAAGTGCTTCCACTGTGGGGAGATGGGTCATTATGCGACCCAGTGCCCAAGGAAGAAGAGTAAGGGAGAGTCTTCTGAAACTAAGGCAGCGCCGACATGGGTAGAGAAGGAAGTTTTGACAGATGATGACTGTGCCATGAGTGCACACGCACCACTTGAGCGGAAGTGGGGAGACATCGAGCTGTAGTCAGGCAGACTACAGGAAATGAGGGGTAGGATCCTTGAGGTACCCAACCTCTTGGATTAGACCTTGCTATGGGAGCCCCAACGAGGAGTAGCAGGACTGGCTGAGTGGGTAGAGACGGATGCGGATGGAGCGGTAGAGAGAGCTACAGTGCAGGAGTCCCGAGACAACGCAGAGCTAGCAGGCTGCAACAGTGCGAGAGGCATAGGAGTGTTGCACCAGTGCAGGAAGGCACAGAGAGGTGTGCAACGGTGCGAGATGCAGGGAGTTGTTGCAGTAGCGCAAAGGTCAAAGAGGGAGCATTTGTTAGTGGCGGAGGGAGTTTCAGCATCAGTGGGTGTCTCTAGCCCAATAGGGAGGTCAGTTGGGAGATCAGTTACTTCTCAGTAACTGAGTTGTAGTGCAGCAGTGGGCAACACGATGCAGCGTGATGAGAGGAGGTGCAATGCGGATGCAGTGCTGGGAGAAAGGATTAGCAGCAACACGGATGCAGAGGGAGCTGCCGTACAGATGCAGCAGTGGCAATGGCAAAACCTTGGGCAGCAGTATAGAAGGCAAGAGTGCAGGATGTTGGGTAGGAAGGCCTCGCATCAACACAGGTATCAATGCCGGACGATCAGAGTAATACTCAGTGAGGAGTATTGCTAGAGCACAGTCCTCGCTAGGAGGGAGTGTTGATTTGGGGTAGCATTAGATGTGCTCTAGCCACGGAATTTGGCGAAGAGGTTGGGGCACATGAGATCTCCAATACCCAGAAAGGGTTTGGGCAGATTCTAAATAGATAAGGGTATATTAAAATAACTAATATTTTTAATGGAGTCCCTAAGTCTGAACTTAGGGAAAATAAAATATTAATGTGTATTAATATGAATCTATGTGAGAGTGGTCCAAAAGACATGGATCAAGCTAGATCTAATCTTAGCCGTTGATTAGGGACTTAATCTTGGCTGTTGAGATGTCAACAGGAAAGGTATAAGAGGAGGCTTGAGGGTCACTTAGAGAACACACCAGATGATCAGTCATTCTATTCTCTAGAGTGGGGTTTGTTAAGATAGATAGAATCAGTGATCGGGAGAGCAACTGAGGGGCATTGAGTACAGAGAAACAGAGAAGGCAGAGATTGTGCTGGGAGAGCAGCATAACAGCTATGGAGGGTGACGCAGAGCCAGCAAGGGCTCACGCAGAGATAGCCAAGTGCTGCAAAGAGCACCAGAGGGGCCAGCGCAGCTGATGCAGAGGTTCCCAGAGCTGACGCAGGGCCTCCGTGGGCTAACATAGGACTAGAAAGGCTGACGCAGGGCCTCCGTGGGCTAACATAGGACTAGAAAGGCTGACGCAGGGCCAACGTGAGACAGAGAGGGGCTGACATAGTCCAGTTTGGGAAGACGTTGGGGTTGCAGAGCAGTTTTGTGCTAAGGAGCTGCAGGAAGGATTTTCGGGGTTTTAGCCAAGAGATTTCTCTCAAACTGTGAGGTATAGCTGCTAAGGAAATTCTCTGTTGGGTAGGCCAGTTTCGACACCTAGATTGTACTTTGATATTGCTTAATAAGAAAACCCTCAGATAGCTGCACCGATTTTCCCGCATTGGGTTTTTCCGGGGACATTGGTCCAAAAATAATGGTGTCATGTGGTGTGTTTGTTCTTGTTTCTTTTAGTTGCTGATTTGTAATATGTTGAGCATGCATTGGTGTTTATTTGTAGTATTTACTTTGTAAATAACTTGTTAAAGAAAAATAACAAGTAGGTAGGAATAAATAAGAAAAAATGCATGAAGGGTTTCTAAACAAAGTAAACATAGAAACTTCAATAAGAGGGAGTTTCAGCATCGAAGGTGTCTCTAGCCTCACAGAGATTGCAGAGTTCGGAGATCAGTTACTTACTTCTCAGTAACTGAGTTGCAGTGCAGCAGCTAGCAGTGACAGTGTTATGGGCAGCATGAGGAGAGGGGTTGCAGTGCAGATGCAACAGTGGTAGTGGCAGGGCCATGGGCAGTAGCACAGATGCAGAGGGAGCTGTCGTACAGATGGAGTAGTGGCAGTGGTAGGGCCATGGGTAGTAGTACATGATGCAATAGTGCAGAGGATATTGGGCAGCTGACCTAGCATCAACACAGGGACCAATGTTGGATAATTAGGGTGAAGCTTAGTGAAGAGTATTACTAGAGCACAATCCTCGCTAAGAGGGAGTGTTGATTTGGGGTAGCATCAGATGTGCTCTAGCCACGAAAATTGGTGAAGAGGCTAAAGCACATGAAATCTCCAATACCCAGAAATGGTTTGGGAAAAATCTAAGCAGTTTGGGAGATATTAAAATAATTAATATTTTTAATAGAGTCCCTAAGTCTAAACTTAGGGAAAATAAAATATTAATGTGAATTAATATAAAAGTGTGTTAGAAGGGTCCAAAAGTCATGGATCAAGCCAGAGTTAATCTTAGCCGTTGATTATGGGCTTAATCTCGGCCGTTGAATTATCAATGTGAAAAGTATAAGAGAAGGCTTGAGGGTCACTTGGAGAACACACCGAGTTGATCAAGATTTTGATTTTCTGGGGCAGGGTTTGCTGAGGAAGTCGAAAGAGTGATCAGAGTTGCAGCTAAGTGGTAGTGAATACAGAAGCAGAGAGGCATAGATAGTACCAAGAGGATCAGTGCAAAAGCCAGGAGAGAGGGATGCAGAGCCAGCGAGGAGCTGTGCAGTGCCTCGGGGAGACAACATGGGTGACGAAGAGGCTCTAAGGGCTGACGTAGTGCCTCCATAGGCTGACGCAGGGCAAGTTAGGGTGACACTGGGCAGACGCTAGGCCAGAAAGGGCTGACACAGTCCCTAGAGGCTAACGCTGGGGTTGTGTGGGGCAGATTGGTGCTGGGAGCTGTTGGAGTGTTTATCTGGGGTTTCAGTCGGAACATCCGTCTCTGATTGAGAGGTACTATTGCCGAGATTATTCTCTATTGGGTGAGCTGATTTTGGCACCCAGATTGTATTCTGAAACTGCTTAATAATTAAAAACCTCAGATAGCTGCACCGGTTTTCCTGCATTGGGTTTTTTCGGGGACATTGGTTGAAAAACAACGTTGTCACTTGTGTGCTTGTTTTCTTTCCTTCAGTTGATGATCTATAATGTGTTGAGCATGTACTTGTATTTATTTTCAGTATTTACATGGTAAATAACTTGTAATTAATCAGAACAAGTAGGCAGAAATAAATCAGAAAATTACATGAAGTGTTTCTAACAGATAGACATAGAAATTCCAACAATGAGAAGGTTAGTAATATAAATTTAAAAATGATCACACCTTTTTACATGAAGTGGACTAGTTACAAATCTTTATACATACCTTGAGTTTCTTCCTTTACAAACCTTGTAGGATTTCCTAATTGAAGGGCTCCCTCTGAATCTGTTTACATCTGAGAGAAGATGGAGGCTTCTTGAAGAACTCCTTTATAAGATCAACTTTTCTATATGTACCTACAACACTTGTTTGACAAGTACTACAAAAAATATTCAAGTACAAGAATATGATTGTTGCCTAGGGTTTTCAAATTCATACCCAAAAAAGATCATATCTAGGGTTTTTCAATTATCAATTAGGGTTTCTATTCAAGAATCATCTAAGGTTTATAATTCAAAAGTCTTTCAACAATTCGAGGTCCATAAAGACATGTATCAAGAATCTAAAGCATCCTATATACATTTGTTCATAAAAACAATTATATGTACCTCAAAGACAAGGATTACATACCACAGTTTTCTTCAAGATGGCACGATCTTCTTATTTTGAAGACTTCCAAAAGCTTCCTTCAAAGGTACTGCAACCTTTATTGATTGTTATGGTTTTTTCTAGAGTAACACTAAACCAAGATATTCTTTACAAGGTAGCCAACTGTAGGTTCTCAAACTTTTGATGATTATACTATAGATCACAACCTTCCAGCATAGTTCTTTTGTAGTGAGCTTTCCTCAATGTGATGGACTGCTTTATCATGATTTTCTTCAACGAATTTGTATTAATACTGCAATCTAGATGACACTGTAACTCTTTGATCCTTATTTTTATGGTGGCTTGCAATGAGGTCTTCTAATGATTGTTGACTATTGTAGATAATGGATTATACACAAAAACTTCTTTGTCTAGCCTTTTATTACAGAATTGTCCTTTAAACTTGTTGAAAATAGCAACAAGAAATGATAAAAATAGAATCCAGAAATTCCAGTTTAATTGTCCTTGAATTAAACTGAAAATTAAAATCGAATTCTATTCTCATAGCAGCTTGTAATAGTTAACTAGAGTGAGTTGACTTAGTTAACTTAGGAATTTCGAGTTAGAATTCTTTTTAAGTCATGTATATGTTCTCCCTATATTATTGGGGTCTAGGATGAGTTAAGTATGAGTTGTAATTTGTTGACTCAGTTTACTGAGTTAAGTCCAGTTAAATTAGTTCCAACCTATTTGAGGAACTAATAGTGAGTTAACAGTTTGCTGGTGCACTAATGCATTAACTAGTGCTACTCCAGTTAACTGAAGATTCCCTCATCAGAAACTCATGCATGTCGATCCTGAGAAAGACCTAGTTGAGACTAGAGTGTAGGGACAATGTACTATTTGTTGTATAATTTTCTGAGTTGTATAGATCATGCATGCAATTAGAGAAGGAGCTAATTTTGGATTGTACAATTATGGATGAGTAATTTCCCTTTAAATACGAGCTAATTCTCTCAGAAATTGTGCAAAGAATTAGAAGCTTGGAGGCTTGGAAATTTGGCTAAGTATTGGCCAAAGGAAGTCATTAGGTGAAGGATAGGAAATACTTGTGCAGGTTAAGCTCAAGGTTGAGTAGAGCATATTGTATTTATCCAAATTCTTTGACCAAGGGCACAAGGAAATAGGAGACTTGGAGAGCAGAGAAGAGGCCTGGATTTGGCTTGAGTTTGCTTGTGAGCTGGGAGATTGATTTTACTAAGTGCTGAGATTGTTCTTGTGAGAACAAGCATTGTATTATTTTGGATTTATGATTAATGCAATATAGATAGTGGGGTTTTGAGTTGTGGCTCTCCCCGAATATTTATTGTGTTATGTGCCATTGATTTGTCTTCCTCTTGTCGATTATTGTTTTGCTCGATCTTTATGGGCTTTTGTTGTAAAGAATAGAAGTAGATTCTTGTCTCTTATTTTAGTAGATTACATGAGCTTGTGAATCTACAGGATTTTCTACATGGTATCGGAGCAAGATTGTTTTTTGGGCTGCAAGTTTGCAGAGCAGATCTGAAAATTTTTGTGCAAAATTTTTAGAAACAAATAGCAGATTTGGATTCCTTGCGAAAAAATACTCAAATTCAAAAAAAAATCGGCCGAATCAGAGTTCAGATGAGGGAGATATTGCTGATTTAAAATCAACTCTTTTTCCAGAAAATTCCGTGACGACGGGACAGAGGAAGATATGGTGAGTCTTGCTCTTCTTGGACTCCCAAAGAGTTGGCATAGTTATCAAGACTCTGTCAATTGTCGAGAGAAGCTGCCAGATTGGGAACAACTGTGGTCGGATTTGATGTAGGAGGAGATTAGGAGGAGCACCAGAGATGGGACCTCTTCCAAGGAAGTGGAAGAGGATTGTGCCTTAGCGAGTAAGGCAAAGTGGGCCAAGGGAAAGAAGTCCCAAGGCAAGGAGGGCGGAAAGAAGATGGACTTGACGAAAGTCAAGTGTTTTCACTGTCACGAGCACGAGCACTATGCCAAGAACTGCCCACAGAAGAAAGCAAGCAAGGAGCCGACAGTAGCGGCAACAGGTGAGGCTCTAGCTTCACAATTCAAACTTGATTTCACTCTCATTGCATGCATGGTCGGCACTACCATGGGAGGCGTGTGGTATCTTGACAGCGATGCCTCATTCCATATGACGGGGAATAGAGATCTCTTTAGTGATTTTGAGGAGAAAGGCCTTAGGCAAAGCATAGAGTTTGGAGATGACGAGAGGTAGAGAGCTACCGAGATCTGTATGGTTACCTTTCAGAGGGATTCTAGCTCCCCTCTCAGGATCACAGATGTGATGTATGTTCCAAGACTAAAGAAGAATCTTATTTTGTGTCATTGATCGTACCTTGCTACGAGAGCCCAAAGTACATGGTAGTGGGAGGAATCAGTGGGATTGGTGCAGTCATAGATCAAAGCGACAGAGGCTAGAGTAGTTAGATATTGAAAAAGCACAAAGAAGGGTTGACAATAATGCAGAAAGATAGAGTCAACAAAAGAGGAGTTTTTAGTCAACAGAGGCAATAGTAGTCAGAGACTTTGATGACAGAGGCATCATTTTGATTCAGGTTGGTTGTTTTTTGTTTGTTTGTTTTTGGAGTTGTTGGAGCAACAACACTAGAGAGAAGTGTTGCATGCAGAACATTCCAAAGGTTCAGGATCAGGATCGAGTTGAATTCCTTTCTTGTTGAGAGGGAGTGTTGAAAATAGCAACAAGAAATGATAAAAATAGAATCCAGAAATTCTAGTTTAATTTGTCCTTGAATTAAACTGAGAATTAAAATCGAATTCTATTCTCATAGCAACTTGTAATAGTTAACTAGAGTGAGTTGACTTAGTTAACTTAGGAATTTCGAGTTGGAAGTCTTTATGAAGTCATGTATATGTTCTTCCTATATTATAGGGGTCCATGATGAGTTAAGTATGATTTGTAATTAGTTAACTCAGTTTATTGAGTTAAGTCCAGTTAAATTAGTTCCAAACTGTTTGAGGAACTAATAGTGAGTTAACAGTTAGTTGGTGCACTAATGCATTAACTAGTGCTACTCCAGTTAACTGAAGATTCCCTCATCAGAAACTCATGCATGTCGATTTTGAGAAAGACCTAGTTGAGACTAGAGTGTAGGGACAATGTACTATTTGTTGTATAATTTTCTGAGTTGTATCGATCATGCATGCAATCAGAAAAGGGCCTAATTTTGGATTGTATAGTTATGGAGGAGGAATTTCCCTTTAAATACGGGCTAATTCTCTCAGAAATTGTGCAAAGAATTAGAAGCTTGTAGGCTTGGAAATTTGGCTAAGTATTGGCCAATGGAAATCATCAGGCGGAGGATAGGAAATGCTTGTGCAGGTTAAGCTCAAGGTTGAGCAAAGCATATTGTATTTATCCAAATTCTTTGACAAAGGGCGCAAGGAAATAGGAGGCTTGGAGAGCAGAGAAGAAGCCTGGATTTGGCTTGAGCTTGCTTGTGAGCTAGAAGATTGATTTTACTGAGTGCTGGGATTGTTCTTGTGAGAACAAGCATTGTATTATCATCTTGGATTTCTAATTAATGCAATACAGATAGTGGGGTTTTGAGTTGTGGCTTTCCTCGAATATTTATTGTGTTATGTGCCATTGATTTGTCTTCCTCTTGTCGATTATTGTTTTTCTCGATCTTTATGGGTTTCCGCTGTAAAGAGTAGAAATAGATTCTTGTCGCTTGTTTTAGTAGATTACATGAGCTTGTGAATCTATAGGATTTTCTGCAAAACTAAGGCTTTTTATTGTTATTGAATTGTTAGTCTCCAATGCTGCTTTGATCACTGGACTACAACTTCAAATGGAACTCTGCCTACAGTTTGAATTTATTAATGTGTTACCTCCTGCTGTCTCTGGATCTATCTTTCATGCTTCTTACTGTAGTTTTGATCATATGTAGTATTGTCGTGCCTTTACTTAGAATTTTTTATTTCGGATCTCAGAGGTGACATAGAATTCAGATTTTGATAATAATTTTCAGTCCTTGTAGACTTGTCTTAGACCTTCGATCTTTTTACCAAGATTCTCAGCCTGCCTTAGGCTAATAGATTAGCCTTTCATATCTTTAGAACAAATCTTCTAGGCTTTCAAAAATTCTTCGCTCTTCTTGTATGGGTCCGTGGTTTAGTCACTGTGGTGAGAGCTAATACATGTGCCCAAAATTTGGTTTTCTTTTCACTAGGAACTCGGTCCTAGATAGTTGCCCTTCTTTTCTTGTTTTTGAAGTTAATGTGACCTTTTTACTGCCCTTTATGCAAGCGAACCAAGCTCTGAAACCATGTTGAGAAATCTAGGGCAACATTTAGATTAGGGTTCTTTAAATGATTTATCTTAAGTTGACAAGTTCTTGTGATGTCTTTTAGTTATTTTTTATTATATTAGTATTCTTTCCATCATCAAGACAAATGCCAAAACAAAGGAAGATATGTAGGCACTTGAAAACCCAGTCAAACTCCTTGTAATATTCCTAATTAGCCATGGCTAATTGGAATATTCGATTTTGTTCAATTTTTGTCTTCTATAGTTATTTGTAAATAAAAAAGTGAGGAAGGGGGACATAACTCACTTTTAGAATAGTCACTTCCTAGTTCACAACGTTACGACTTCAGAAATGGAGCCCATGCAGACACATGGAGGGACTGTGCAAGAGGGAAGAAACACGTGGCAAGAGAGGAATCACGCAGGAGGTGAGCCACAAACACAAGAAAAAACACACAAGATGTAGGCACTCAGCCAAGGCAAAACCCCTAAGAAGGGGAAAACCCAGTCAAACTCCTTGTAATATTCCTAATTAGCCATGGCTAATTGGAATATTCGATTTTGTTCAATTTTTGTCTTCTATAGTTATTTGTAAATAAAAAAGTGAGGAAGGGGGACATAACTCACTTTTAGAATAAAAAGTCACTTCCTAGTAGCACAACGTTACGACTTAAAAGGGAGCCAAGGGGGCCAAAGGGGGACGCAGAAATGGAGCCCATGCAGACACATGGAGGGACTGTGCAAGAGGGAAGAAACACGTGGCAAGAGAGGAATCACGCAGGAGGTGAGCCTTGGGATTGAGAGAGGCAAAGGCTATAAAGGAGAGAGGAGCCCCCTCATTTTGATTATTCATTTATGAGCATTTGTGATAGTCATTTCGACTTAGAGCACACTGGCTGTTTAGCTAGTCAGCAGCACTGCTAAGTGCATTGAATGTCTCCGTTCTGAGATCTCACCCTTAGCCCCGGGGGACTTCGAGTGCCTGCTCGGGCAAGGTATTTCCATTAGCATTCTAGCAGTAGTTTCATTAGTATTCCAGCAGCAGTTTCATCAACGTTTTGGAGGATTGCGCAGCACTGAGAGGGGGACGCAGTTCTTTCTGGCAGGAGTCTGGATTGAGGGTTTGCAGTAGGATTTGTGCTGAGAGATTGAGCCAGGGATCAGCCCTTGTATATTGGAGAGTTTTGGAAGAGGTTTTAGGCAGATTTCTAGAGGGTTTCATTCAGTAGCAGCGCAGAGCATTGAGGGGTTGCGTAGAACCCCAAGGGGGTGGTTTTCGGGGGTCGGCCATTTCAGAAAAGCTTTCTGGGCTTTTCTGTGTTTCTTGAGTAGAGTCCAATTCCAGAGTTTCAGCCTTTTCTGAGGAGGGGAGCAGCCCCAAATCCTCATTTGATTTCTAGCAGCAGCAACAGCACAACAGTTCTCCAGCAGCTGCGACGCAGTTCAGAGAGGGGTCATTCCTTTGCTATTCTGAGTGTATTTCTTCACTTGCCTTGTGCAAGTCGAGGTGCCATCTTTTTGATCACCTCCTGTACTCATTCTATTACTCAGTATAATAAAATGGCTTAGTATTCTCTCTGCATTTCTTTAGTATCTGCGTATGGTTATAATATTATATGTTGCACCATTGTTATTTGTATCTCTTGAGCATTTTCGGCAATTATACCACTTGTGTGTTTCTCCTATACTCTTAAACAGAGTCTGGAAAGGGCCAGGTAGCCTTGGATCTCGTCCTCTTTTCAGAGGCGACATATCTGGTAAATGCCCTCCTAGTCCATCTCTGGTTGGAGTTTGCTTGTGTTTGAGGAATATTCCTGATAAGGGATAATACAGTGGTATCAGAGCATAGCCTGTGGAGCTAGCAATCTATGACACCGGGGGAAAAACCTTACTTCTGTTACAGAGGTCGGAGATACAGAGACATTGGGCATAGGTTGGAGAACACTTATGGAGAGGGAGACTATGTTCCGGTGGTGGATGCAGAACAGGAGGAGCCTGTGGTGGACGCAGAACAAAAGGAGCCTGTGGTAGACGTAGAGAAGGAGGCTCTGATGGCAGATGATGAGGGGAAGATATTTGCGGATATGCTCCTCAAATCGGTGCAAGATCTGTCGAGGCAGATTGAGGTGATGGGGCAGAGATTCACGGCAGTAGAGGCTAGATAGCATGAGAGCCCACGAGTTTTCTAGGTTGGAGAGGGATCGAGCGCATCCCACCATTTGCCAGAGTAGCATGATACTGCGCAGCAGGTGGCTTCACATGCCCCTACACGCTATACCATGCCACTTTCTTAGGAGCAAACACAGGGGCCGTAGCCAAGCAGGAGGCAGAGCCCGGACATATGGGCGATTATTTTGCAAAGTACCAGGCCTATGGGCAGGAGTTCAGGGAAGCCCTCTCATTCAGAGATTTTGTTCAGCTCTAGTGAGATAGCAGACCCCGCGACCATCACAGAGGGTACCGACATTACCATGATGGTGACACCCACCGTGCAGCGAGTAGATTCCACTTGCCTACGTTTGATGGTTCATCAAACAGTTTGGCAAAGTCTTGGGTGGAGAAGCTGGACATTTATTTCCAGCTTAACCAGATGTCAGAGACCAAGGCCATCAAGGTGGCAACACTGCATTTGGATGGTGAGGCCCAAGATTGGTGGTTTCATGGGATGGTTACACTCGGGCACTCTACAGTGACGACATATGCTGAGTTTACCAGGAGATTGATGGAGCGATTTGATCGGAGGGATCCAGAGCAGCATTTTGTTGAGCTGACGAGGCTCAAACAGACAGGGAGCCCAGAGACCTACATTGCAGATTTCTTGAGGGTCTCCGTGATGGTGCCAGACCTATCCACGACGCGGAGGGTCTATATGTATGTTGAGGGGTTAGCAGAGCCACTTCGGGGTCTAGTTCGATCCACTAGACCAGCCACACTCCAGGACGCTATTAGTAGGACCCGGGACTTACAGGATGTCTTACCCAGGACCCGGACACCTTACCCCCAGAGACAGACTTTCCAGTCTAAGGGGAAGGATGTGAGGATTCCACCTCCAAAGGGGAATCCAGGACGAGTACAGATTGACGACGATGTCAGGAGGGAGCTGACAAAGAAGCGGTTGTGCTTCACATGTCAGGAGCCGTGGGCACCAGGACATAGATGTGCTGCTGGCAAGGCACATTTTATTGAGGTCTTCTACAAAAGTAGTGGAGAAGAGGATGACGAGGATGATGTGGAGGCAGGAGATAGCCATGCCATACGGGACCTTTGCCACCTCCACCGCCAGCAGCAGGTGGTGCATCTTTTGCACCCACCGGAGGGGCCCTTGCAGCCTTGCGAGGAGTTCCCAAGTATCTGATGCTACGCGTACGAGGGATGGTACGTGGCCAGCGAGTATCAGTTTTGGTTGACAGTGGGGCGACCACAACTTCATCGATGCACAGATGGTTGAGCGGAGAGGTATATAGATAGAAAGCTTCGATGGGTTTTCAGTCTTGGTCCCAGGAGATCAGACCATGACGTGTGCTCGTTATGTTCCAGAGCTTTCAGTGATGATGGGCACCTACATATTGACTGACCACTTTTTCGTGGTCGATATTCCAGACACCAACATGATACTGGGTGTTCAGTGGCTTATCACTCTAGGGAAGGTCACGATGGATTGGAAGATCCTAGAGATGGAGTGGGATGATGAGAAGACAGGGAGGCGTGAGAAGGTACGGGGACAGCACACATATCCGCCTCAGACTGTTTCAGCTCATCGGATGGAGGTAGTCTTCCGGAAGGGAGACATAGAGTGGGCAGTGGAGTTGCGTGTATCAGAGGCAGGGACTACAGGGCAGACGATACATCCAGAGATACAGTCCATCCTTGATCGGTATGCCATAGTGTTTGGGGAGATTCCACCAGGACATCCACCGGATCGAGGGTTTGAGCACACCATCGAGCTTGAGCAGGGCATACAGGCAGTGATCACCACCCCTTATAGGCACTCCAAGGCCTATCGAGATGAGATTGAGTGGGCTATCCAGGAGTTGTTGGTTCTTGGGCACATTTGACCGAGCACGAGTCCTTTTGCTTCTTTTGTGGTGTTGGTGAAGAAGAAGATGTTACATTGAGGATGTGCATTGACTACAGGGCCCTGAACAAGAAGACCCTGAAGAACAGGTACCCCATACCTAGGATCGATGAGTTGATGGACGAGTTGAGAGGAGCACGGTTCTTCTCAAAGATTGATTTGAGATCTGGGTACCATTAGATTCGCGTGAGGGAGCAGGATATTCCCAAGACCACCTTCAGGTGTCACTATGGGCACTTTGAGTTCTTGGTGATGCCTTTTGGGCTAACAAACGCCCTAGCTACGTTTCAGTCCTGCATGAATCACATCTTCCGTAGTCACTTGAGGAAGTTTGTGTTGGTGTTCTTTGATGATATTCTCATTTACAGCAAGACTTGGGAGGAGCATCTCCAGCACATTGAGATAGTATTGTGTATCTTATAGGAGCAGCAGTTCTATGCCAAACTCTCCAAGTGTGAGTTTGGGTTGACGGAGATGTTGTATCTAGGACACATCATAGGGGTGGATAGAGTGAGAGTCCACGAGGAGGAGATCAGGGCCATTAGAGAATGGCCGGAGTTGAGAAACGTGACAAAACTTTGAGGATTCATTGGCATTTGTACTTACTACCGGAAGTTCGTCAGAGGTTTCTCACAGCTTGTTGCACCCCTGACAGATTTGACGAGGAAGGGGGCATTCAGTTGGTCAGATACAACGCAGCGAGCCTTTGTTAGGCTCAAGGAGGTTATGAGCAGTTGCCCAGTGCTTGCATTGCCAGATTTTACGCAGCCATTTGTTTTGGAGTGTGATGCGTCGGGAGAGGGGATCGGCGCAGTGTTGATGCAGGGAGGTCACCCTATAGCCTTTAAGAGCTAGAAGCTCCTTCTGCACGAGAGGTTGTATTCTATATACGACAAGGAGATGCTGGCCATCATGCATGCATTGGCTAAGTATCGACAGTATTTGGTGGGTAACAGGTTCAGGGAGAGGACTGATCACAACAACCTCAAGTTCTTTTTGGAGCAGAAGCAACTACAGGAGAGGCAGCAAAAGTGTATCAGTAAGATCCAAGCATATGAATTTGACATTGAGTATGTCAAGGGTAAGAACAACGTGGTACCAGATGCCCTTTCACGTAGACCAGCCACGCTGTCTCTTATGAACTTGGATACAGAGGAGGGCTCGACTCTAAGTAGAGTACTCCAAGGACAGTTTGCATGTGAGGTTCTGGATGGGCAGGTGGCAGATGATAGGTACAGGGTGATCGATGAGATCATCTATTACAGGGACTGGATCTTCTTAATTGAGGGGTCACAGCTCAAGAAGAAGATACTCCAGGCATCACATGATTCACCATTGGCAGGACATCAGGGGTTTACCAAAACCTACAGGGCCATTAGAGAGAGGTTCTCATGGAGGTGCCTCAAGGAGGACGTACTCCAACACATCCGGGAGTGCGATGTTTTCCAAAGGAACAAGGGAGAGATGAGCTATCCCGCGGGTTTATTGCAGCCTCTTCCCATTCCGGAGGGGAAATGGGAGAGTATTTCGATGAACTTCATCACAGGGTTGCCCATGGTACAGGGAAAGGATTGTATCTTTGTCGTCGTTGATCGACTGACGAAATACGCACATTTTTTTGCCATATCCGCACACTCTACAACAACACAGGTGGCCGAGCTGTTCTTCAGAGAGATCTTCAGGCTACATGGTCTTCCTAAGACCATCGTCAGTGATAGGGACAGCGGTTTCATGGGCGGGTTTTGGCAGGAGCTTTTCCGGTTGGGGTGGGGATGGAGTTGACATCGAGTACCAGTTATCACCCACAGACGGATGGGTAGACAGAGATAGTTAACAAGTGGCTAGAGGGCTACTTGCGTAACTATGTCAGTGGGCAGCAGCGATCATGGCTGAAGTGGCTGCACTGGGGGAGTACTGCTACAATACTTCACATCACATGTCCATTGGTATGTCACCATTCTATGCATTATATGGGTATCATCCTTTATCTTTTGCTGACGTGATGTTTGGTGATAGCGAGGCTCCTAGAGCGAAGATTTGGATCCAAAAGAGTCAGGATATCCTCCGAGATCTCAAGGATAACATGGCTACAACGCAGAACCAACAGAAGCTGTATACCGACAGGGGTCGGATGGAGAGACAGTTCGAGGTAGGAGACATGGTCTACCTACGATTACAGACATATCGACAGTCGTCACTGAAGCAGAAGGGGGCTGAGAAGCTCAAGCCCCGCTTTTATGGGCCATACAAGGTGATACACAGGATTGGACAGGTTGCATATGAGTTGGAGGGTAGCAAGATTCATAACGTTTTTCATGTATCATGCCTGAAAAAGGCATTGGGGCAGCAGGTGACAATGACAAATGAGCTACCACCCATGGATGATGAGGGGCATCTGGTATTGCAGTCGGAAGCTATCATTGATACCAAGGAGAGGCAGCTGTGGAGCAGGACGGTCCGGGAATTCTTGGTGAGGTGGAAGAATTTGTCGTATGAGGATGCCACTTGGGAGAGTGAAAAGATCTTGCAGCATCCATCACTTCAGTTGCTTGAGGACAAGCAACATTTTGCCGGGGCAGACTGTAATATTCCTAATTAGCCATGGCTAATTGGAATATTCGATTTTGTTCAGTTTTTGCCTTCTATAGTTATTTGTAAATAAAAAAGTGAGGAAGGGGGACATAACTCACTTTTAGAATAAAAAGTCACTTCCTAGTAGCACAACGTTGTGACTTAAAGGGGAGCCAAGGCGGCCAAAGGGGGACGCAGAAATGGAGCCCACGCAGACACATGGAGGGACTGCACAGAAGGGAAGAAACTCGTGGCAAGAGAGGAATCACGCAGGAGGAGGTGAGCCTTGGGATTGAGAGAGGCAAATGCTATAAAGGAGAGAGGATCCCCCTCATTTTGATCATTCAGTTATGAGCATTTGTGATAGTCATTTCGACTTAGAGCACGCTGGCTGTTTAGCTAGTCTGTAACACTATTTAGTGCATTGAGTGTCTCCGTTCGGAGATCTCACCCTTAGCCTCGGGGGACTTCGAGTGCCTGCTCGGGCAAGGTATTTCTATTAGCATTCCAGCAGTAGTTTCATTAGTATTCCAGCAGCAGTTTCATCAGCATTTTGGAGGATTGTGCAACACTGAGAGGGGGACGCAGTTCTTTCTGGCAGGAGTTTGGATTGAGGGTTTGCAGTAGGATTTGTGCTGAGAGATTGAGTAGGGGACTAGCTCTTGCATATTGGAGAGTTTTGGCAGAGGTTTCAGGTAGATTTCTGGAGGGTTTCATTCAATAACAACGTAGAGCATTGAGGGACTGCGCAGAACCCCAAGGGGCTGATTTTCGGGGATCTGCCATTTCAAAAAAGCTTTCTGGGCTTTTCTGGTTTACTTGAGCAGAGTCTGATTCCAGAGTTTCACCCTTTTCTGAGGAGGGGAGCAGCCCCAAATCCTCATTTGATTTCTAGCAGCAGCAGTAGCACAGCAATGCTCCAGAGTCCAGCAGCTGGGATGCAGTTCAGAGAGGGGCCATTCCTTTGCTATTCTGAGTGTATTTCTTTACTTGCCTTGTGCAAGTCAAGGTTCCATCTTTCTGATCACCTCCTGTACTCATTCTATTACTCAGTATAATAAAATGGCTTAGTATTCTCTCTGCATTTCTTGAGTATTTGCATATGGTTATAATGTTATATGTTGCACAATTGTTATTTGTATCTCTTGAGCATTTTCGGCGATTATACCACTTGCGTGTTTCTCCTATACTCTTAGACAGAGTTTGTAAAGGGCCAGGTAGCCTCTGAATCTCATCCTCTTTTCAGAGGCAACATATCTGGTAAATGCCCTCCCAGTCCATCTCTGGTTGGAGTTTGCTTGTGTTTGAGGAATATTCCTGATAAGGGATAATACACTCTTTACTAGTAGAACCAAATCAAAATGAGATAGACCAAGACCATGACACAATCTTTCCTCCTTCCATAAAGTAAGCTCCTGAGAATCTTCTTTCAAAATTCTATACTTCAACAGAACCAATAGACTTCGTCCTTTTGTACTTTTGCAATCTTTGGTCTCTTGTATCTTCTCTATGCTTTTGGTCTTGCAATGCATCAGATCTCTGTGATACGATGTTCCTTTTATATGTGACAGAATGAAAAATAATTTCGACATCCTTTTCAACTCCTTTTAGGCTACTTCGCATCGTTCTTCTTTACTGAAAATTTCGTAAATCAAAGTTGCTTGTCTCTACACTAACTGTTGAAGTTTCTAAGTTTACTTATTTTAGAAACCCTTTATGCACTTTTTCTGATTTATTCCTACCTACTTGTTATTTTTTTTTAACAAGTTATTTACAAAGTAAAAAATGAAAATAAACACTAGTGCATGCTCAACATATTACAGATCAACAACTAAAAGAAACAAGAACAAACACACCACATGACACCATTATTTTTGTACTAATGTCCTCGGAAAAACCCAATGTGGGAAATGCGGTGCATCTATCTGAGGGTTTTCTTATTAAGCAATATCAGAGTACAATCTGGGTGTCGAAACTGGCCTACCCAACAGAGAATTTCCTTAGCAGCTATACCTCACAGTTTGAGAGAAATCTCCTGGCTGAAACCCCAAAAAACCCTTCCAACAGCTCCTTAGCACAAAACTGCTCTGCAACCCCAACATCTGCCCAAACTGGACTGTGTCAGCCCCTCTCTGTCTCATGCAGGCCCTGCGTCAGCCTTTCTAGGCCCCCGTCAGCCCCAGGAGGCCCTACATCAGCTCTGGGAGCCTTTGCGTTAGCTGCAATGGCCCCTCTGGTGCTCTGCGCAATACTTGGCTACCTCTGCGTGGCCCTTTGTGAGTCCTTGTTGGCTCTGCGTCACCTTCCTTGGCTGCTGCGCTGCTTTCCTGACACAATCTCTGCCTTCTCTATTTCTTTGTACTCAATGCCCCTCAGCTGCTCTCCCGATCACTGATTCTATCTCTTTTAGCAAACCCCGCTCTAGAGAATAGAATGACTGATCATCTGGTGTGGTCTCCAAGTGACCCTCAAGCCTCCTCTTATACTTTTCCTGTTGACATCTCAACGACTGAGATTAAGTCTCTAATCAACGGCTAAGATTAGATCTGGCTTGATCCATGTCTTTTGGACCATTCTAACACAGATTCATGTTAATACACATTAATATTTTATTTTCCCTAAGTTTAGACTTAGGGACTCCATTAAAAATATTAATTATTCTAATATCTCTTGATCTGTTTAGAATCTGCCCAAACCCTTTCTGGGTATTGGAGATCTCATGTGCCCCAACCTCTCCACCAAATTTCGTGGCTGGAGCACATCCGATGCTACCCCAAATCAACACTCCCTTTTAGTGAGGACTATGCTCTAGTAATACTCCTCATTGAGTATCACTCTGATCATCCAACATCGGTACCTGTGCTGATGCTAGGCCTTCCTGCCCAACATCCTCTGCACTATTGCCTCCTGTACTGCTGCCCATGGCTTTGCCACTGCCACTGCTGCATCTGTACGGCAACTCCCTTTGCATCCGTGCTACTGCTAATCCTTTTCTCCCAGCACTACATCCGGACTGCACCTCCTCTCATCATGCTGCCCACTGCTACACTGCAACTCAGTTACTGAAGAGTAAGTAATTGATCTCCCAATCTGACCTCCTTGTTGGGCTAGAGACACCCACTGATGCTGAAGCTCCCTCTGCCACTAACAAGTGCTCCCTCTCTGACCTTTGCACTGCTGCAACTACTCCCTGCATCTTGCACTGTTGCACACCTCTCTGTGCCATCCTGCACTGGTGCAACACTCCTGTGCCTCTCGCACTGCTGCAACCTGCTAGCCTTGCGCTGTCTCGGGACTCCTGCACTGTAGCTCTCTCTGTCGCTCCTTCTGCATTCGTCTCTACCCACTCAGCCACTCCTGCTACTCCTCGTCGGGGCTCCTGTAGCAAGGTCTAATCCAAGAGGCTAGGTACCTCAAGGATCCTGCCCCTCATCACTTGTAGTCTGCCTGACTACAGCTCGATGTCTCCCCACTTCCGCTCAAGTGGTGCGTGTACACTCATGGCACAGTCATCGTCTGTCAAAACTTCCTTCTCTGCCCGTGCTGGCGCTGCCTTAGTCTCGGAAGACTCTCCCTTACTTTTCTTCCTTGGGCACTAGGTCGCATAATGACCCATCTCCCCACAGTGGAAGCACTTGTTCTTGGAGAGATCTTTCTTCTTCCGTTTCTCCTACTTTCCCTTAGATGCTATGGCCACATCCTCCTCCTCCTGCTTGACCTTGATCCCTTTTTTGCCGCTACCTGTCTTTGACTGCTGTCTGATCTCTTTCTGGTGAAGAGCTGCCCACATCTCATCCCAAGGCAGGAGAGTCCCTCTGCCAAGGATGCTCTGGACAAACACTTTCCACTCTTCTAAGATAGCATTCAAGGCTGTCCTCACCATAAGTTCTTGATCCGGTGTCGCTCCTATAGTAGTCAACTGATCTCGGTCTGATTCAGTTCTCCGAGGAAGGAGTCAATCGTTTGACCCTTCTTCATCTGATACGATTTCATCTGGTTCTTGAGCAACATTCTTCTTTGCACAGAAGCATGATGGTACAGGTTATTGAGAGCCTCCCACATCTCAACTATTGTTTCCTTCTCGACTATATGTGGTATCACATGATCCTTGACTCTGTCAAGGATAATGCACTTGGCCCTCGCCATTGCCTCTTCGTACTTGTCATTATCATTTGGGTTGACTGGGATAGCTATTGTCTTCAAGGCGAAGTTCTTGACACGATTCCTGTCAAGCACTGATAAAATTCTGGCCTTCCAGACTGCGAAGTTCAATGCTTCGTCCAGTCTATCTTGGTCTCTTACCCCATGTAGTGCCATGATGCTCCTCTACTTCCCTCCTGGAAGTTCTCTGTTTATCTCCTGTGAGTCTTTACTTCCCATCTGGAAGTTCTCTTTTGGATTCCCTCTGAGTCCTGATTTCCCTCCTGCAAATCCTCTTGTCGCTTGTTGAGATGCCCCCTACTCTGATCGTTTTGTGCAACTGCATTGTTGATCCAAGTTCCTTGGCTAGAAACCCTCGATAACAACTGCTCTAGCCCTACTCTGTCAGGTACTGTTTTGACTACACTACCTCACCAACTCCACTCTGCAATATTTTGCAGCCTTCTAGACTCCGGCAACTGCCTCTTTGTGAACTGCGTCAGCCCCTCTCTGCCTCACGCTGGTTCTGCGTCAACCCAGATGGGTCTGCGTCAGCCTTGGGATGCTCTGTGTCGGCCCTCTGGCCCTCTGCGTCAGCAACGCTGGCCTCTCTGATGCTCTACGTAGCTTCCGACTTCTTCGTGGCTCTGCGTCACACTTCTTAGCTTCTGTGCTGCTAGAAACAACTTCTGTCACCTCAGGACAATTGTTTTCTGCTGCTATTGCTTCGCTCGGCTGATGTCTTTTAGTCCTATGATCTGCAATCACACTCTGATACCATGTTGAAGTTTCTAAGTTTACTTAGTTTAGAAACCCTTCATGCACTTTTTCTGATTTATTCCTACCTACTTGTTATTTTTCCTAAACAAGTTATTTACAAAGTAAATATTGAAAATAAACACCAATGCATGCTCAACATATTAGATCAGGGACTAAAAGAAACAAGAACAAACACACCACATGACACCATTATTTTTGGACCAATGTCCTCGGAAAAACCCAATGTGGGAAAGCCGGTGCAACTATCTGAGGGTTTTCTTATTAAGTAATATCAAAGTACAATTTGGGTGCCGAAACTGGCCTACACAATAAAGAATTTCCTTAGCAGCTATACCTCACAGTTTGAGACAAATCTCCTGGCTGAAACCCCGGAAAACCCTTCCGGCAGCTCCTCAGCAGAAAACTTCTCTGCAACCCTAGTGTCTACCCAAATTGGACACGTCAACCCCTCTCTGTCTCACGCTGGCCCTGCATCAGCCTTTCTAGGCCTGCGTCAGCCCCAGGAGGCCCTGCATCAGCTCTGGGAGTCTCATATATTTTATGGTATCAACCCTTTGAAGACTAAACTTGTAGCAATTCTGAAACGTCTTCCATAATCATATCAATGGCATTCCTTATATACATTTAGTGGCTCACAATAATATCTCTGTAATATTGGATATGAACAGTAATTTTTGTGGCTCTGTGTGATTAGTATTCTATGTGATCTGAAGTAGATGTGTGAAACCCTAAACTACCCAATAAAAGATAAATCGAGGTCTATATAACAATGGATATTGACTACGTATTGAATCTAAAGGTAATGCGGGTGTAAAGGTATAGTTGTTCTGTTCATGAAAGGATTTGTTGAGTATAGTTGCTAAGGCCTTGATATATATATATGATAGAGAATGGCTATGGTACTGTGACTTGAAGTCATTTAGCAGTGATACAATGATCCTAACAACGATCTTGATGAAAGACCTATGACAGTGTTTTGATACGACAAGAACCTTGAACCTTGGCATGACAACATTATATATATATGCAGGACTATGACCTCACTATATTAAATTGCCCTTGATCTACATGGCAACATCTTTTGATAGTATGTGACAGTGAACCTTGATGAGTGACAATGATCCTGTTGACACCGAGACCTATACTGTTAATTTTAGGTATGTTCTATGCTTAGAGCAATTTATTTCAATTTTCATAGTTAGCTCAATATCTTTTCCAGATTAGTAATCACATCACTATTAAAGTAAACTGCAGATAGAACATAAACATAAATCATAGAAGACAAGCCAAGACAAGAGGACACAATATGTGGCGCTAGCCAAGGACAAACCCCAATGTGGGGAAACCCTTGATCAATTCTTCTTATATGTTCTTCAATAGTTCAGCAGAGAGAGAGAGAGAGAGAGAGTACATTTACAATAGAAGTCAACACTTTGACTTATCTAGATAAGAGCATAGATCATCTCTAAGAAGATGATACATGAGATTAGTTGAAAACATGCTACTTCCACTGATTCTCCAAGTTGACTCTTTCACCTATCATTTTGCTACATACCGTCATCATGCTGCACCTCACTGTGTTGCACCCATCATCACAATGTTGGACCTCATGACCATGTTGTACACATCATATTGTTGCACCTTATGTTGCACTGCTGTCCCATGTGTCATAACCATGCTATCATACAACAGGTCTCCTGTGCTTGCAGCACCATGCTTGTCATGCTTGCCACTGTCACATGTACCTTTGCTGCCATGTCACAACTGTCCCATGTATCTATACAACACTATGTACCTTGCTGTCCCATGTATCTATACAGCACTATGTACCTTGCTGTCCCATGCATCTATACAACACTATGTACCTTGCTGTCCCATGCATTTATACAACACTATGTACTTGTTGTCCCATGCATTTATGCAACACTATGTACCTTGCTGTCCTATGCTTTGCTGCATTAGTTAGCAGCTATCCCACTTGCGCCATTGCTACTCCTATGATTGCTTGCTGTCCCATTTGTGTTTGTAGCTCCATGTGACCTTGCTGTCCCATCTTCCTTTGCTCCCCCGTGTGACCTTGCTGTCCCATCTTCCTTTGCAGCACCATGTGACCTTGTTGTCCCATCTTCCTTTGCTGCACCGTGTGACCTTGCTGTCCCATCTCCCTTTGCTGCCAACCCACCATACAAACGCTGTTGTTTGTCACTTCATTACTGCTGTAATTACTGGGACTGGTTAGGGCACACAACAGTCCCTAACCATCCTCAAATCTGGCCCATAATTTCCTTTATAAAATGCGGCCTACCCTAGTGTGAACAAACCTCATTTACATGACTGCATCTAGGGTATGCTAGGACTGCAGCTAGGACTTCCTTAGGACTGTGGCTAGGGCTTCCTTAGGACAACATCTAGGGCTTATTTAGGACAGCATTAGGTCTTCTTTAGGGCAATGTTAGGGCTTCTTTCCATTTGCGTCTAGGGCTTCCTTCCACTAGGGATGCCTTCTATCTACATCTAGGGTTGCCTTCTATCTGTGTCTAGGGCAACCTCTTTTCTTCCAACATCTAGGGCTTCCACTCCTAGATTTCTCTTCCAGTAAAACCCAAGACAAGTGGAGAGAAATCAAGATAGAAGTGTGTGTGAGAAATGACTCTCAAGTCATCTCCTTTTACACTAAAACATTGAGCACATGTGGGGTTTATTTGGTTGCTAGCCGACCTTGACGAATTGGCTTATAACACAAATAAATTCATAACTCCATGAATACTTATCGATATCGGATGATCTTAAGATCAATCCTACCCCTGTCGATGAGAGGGATCCAAGAAAAATATCATCTGCATAAGTAAGATGACCCACATGGAGTTTGGCCCTAGTTGCCAATTTTAACACTCCCTCTCAACTAGGGAGAACTCCATCCATTGATCTAGATGTCCGATTGTACTATCTTTGCCATCAGTGCCTTGCACTACTCTGCTCTACTCTACTGAACCATGAAGAAAAAGAATTGATTGAGAATGTCTCATACCATTCTCCACTGACTCGAAGTCAGTTCCATATGAAGAGAGTGTCATATCACTCTTACTGAACCGAAGTCAGTTTTATTGATCCTAGATCAATATCACAAGAGAGTATCTCAAACCACTCATACTGATCCTAGGTCAGTTTCATTGATCCCAGATCAATGGAGGTCATCCTAGCATAGGGAGTACGGTAGATACAAGATGCATCCATCGATAGTACTACTATGGTCCCTAACCCCATTTCCCTGCTCATTGATCAGATGAGAGGTACTTCCCATGAGTCCGAGACTACATGGGTAGGATACTTCGACAGGAGAACTAATCATCCTGTCCCACAGGAGAACTAATCATCTTGGCTCATAGGAGAACGAATCATCCTGGCTCACAGGAGAATGAATCATCTTGTCCCAAAGTTGCCTCGGGGTATCACAGGGGAAGGCTGAGCTATTCACCCTGTACACAGCGCACCACTAGGGGAGGGTGAGTTGCCCTATGGTCGTGTGTTGCTCCAGTAAATACCCCAAGCCCCCCAGAGCTCCCAGAGCTTAATGCATGCAACATGTAGGACCCTTATATGAAGGTCTCTCAACGACTCCAAGTCGTTCGGGAAAGTCACAGATTTGACCTTTCCCCGGGGCTTTGACAAAATGTCTGCGACCTGTACATCAGTCTCAATGTGATGGAGCCTCCTTGCTCATTGACTTACCATATCCTAGATAAGGTAGTATCTGATGTCTATCTGCTAGAGCAATCATCGAATACAGGATTCCTCAACAATTGAATCCCCCCCAGGTTGTCACAAAGAATCACAGTGGTATTCATCATGTGTACAAACAACTCACTGAAGAGCTTCCACAACTAGGCAGCCTCACGCGAGATCATACTTGTAGCTATGTATTCAGTCTCGACAGTGCTTATAGCAACCGACTTCTGCTTCCTGCTCATCCATGATATCAAAGCAGAATCCAAAGAGAACCAGCGCTGAGAAGTGCTCTAGTGATCCTCCACACTGCCTGCCCAGTCGGCATTCGAATAGTCATGTAGCTTCATATTTCCAACAGTGTATCTCAATCCATGAGAGATTGTGCCCCGAAGATATCTCAGAAGATTCTTGGCACCAATCCAGTGAGGCTCAACCAAATATGAGCTCACCATGCTAACTACAAAACATATATTCGGATGGAAGTTCACCAAGAACATTATTGCAAATGTGTTTATGAAACTCAGAGGCATTTCCCAATTCTGGTCCGTCATCACCACCATATAACTTTTGAAAGTTAAGATCCGCAAGGTAGTCACTGGCTTGCAGTTTACCATTCCAAATCCGGAATCCAGCTCCCTCTTACTTCTGCAAGTGAGAGGGTCTGCACTTGTCAAAAATAGGTCATCCTCAGAAGGTGCCGATATGAGAGGTCTATCATCCACAACCTTTAAACAATGGTTTGGATGGGCTCACTCTTAGTGAATCTCAGATTCATCTAACAACTAATAATCCTCTCATATCAAACCTGGGGTGGTTAGCTTCAAGCCATAGAGGGATTTCTTCCACCTGTATACATGAGATTCCCGATCATGAATCTCAAACTCCTTGGGTTGTTCCAAACTTGTGGACCTACTACATGAGGGGAATGGTCCCCTTGTAAGATTTTCCTTCGGTA
Organism: Pinus tabuliformis; assembly: GCA_031772625.1. NCBI lineage: Eukaryota > Viridiplantae > Streptophyta > Pinopsida > Pinales > Pinaceae > Pinus > Pinus tabuliformis. Next base: position 273,032,547 of record CM062807.1, read on the forward strand.
CATCTTGGATATGTACCTTCATGCTCTTCTTGAATTCAGGCATCCCTGTCACCGTTTGACTCACATCGAGTAGGGCCCCATAAGTAGACCTCTGGTGTTATAGATGAGATATGTCAATTGACATGATCCCCAATGGACCATCCTGCAACTTGATACAAATTGCCAACCCTGAACCCATGAGAAAAAGCATCTTTGAAAATTCTATTTTCAAACACGTACCTTTCCATCGATGAATGCCACCCTGAAACCTTTGACTTCCATTGCCAAAATGGACACCACGTTTTTCTTGCGATTAGGTACATAAAAGAGATTCTGTAAATGAATCAAGTTACCCTCATTCAATTGAGGGGTAACATTCCCTACACCCTTTCCGGAATAGGTGCCATTGACTCCAAGTATAATCCAACGATTGTTTCCATCTCTACTAAATTAGAGAGACCACCCTTCTATCTGATGAAGTGCCTTGAAGCACTACAATCAATAAGCTGGATTCCCACAGAATCTAAAGGAGAGGGCCAATATAAGATAACGCTTCTTTTATCTCATTAGAAACAACATTTGATTCTTGATACCTGGGGTTCCTTGCTTTCTTTGAAGAGTTGGGTATTTCCTTGATGACCTGCATTACGTGTCATTCCTTCGATCATTGAAGATGTCCCTAGAATGATTGTTATCATCATCAAGTGACGTGTCCCTGCCATTTAGACACCCCTTCGCATAGTGGCTGAACTTATTACAAACAAGGCATTTGCCTTTCCTTCCTCCCTTAGATCCGGACTTCCCAGTGAAGTGATCTTTAGGTAGGCCATCAGAAGCTTCCATTGCGGCATTCTAATAATATTCTTTGCTTCGACTTCTCCCTTGGTGAATTTGAAGAGGTATGAGGAATCCATTGAGCCTTTTGTCCTTTCCGCACTGTCTTCAGTGATTTCTCTTTCACCCTTGCTTAGGCTTTGTCTTCACCTCAGCTCTGATACCATGTTAATTTTAGGTATGTTCTATGCTTAGAGCAATTTATTTCAATTTTCACAATTAGCTCAATATCTTTTCTAGATTAGCAATCACATAAGTATTAAAGTAAACTGCAGATAGAACATAAACATAAATCACAGAAGACAAGCCAAGACAAGGGAACACAAGATGTGGCGCTAGCCAGGGACAAACCCCAATGTGGGGAAACCCTTAATCAATTCTTCTTATATGTTTTTCAATAGTTCAGCAGAGAGAGAGATAGTACATTTACAACAGAAGTCAACACTTTGACTTGTCTAGATAAGAGCATAGATCATCTCTAAGAAGATGATACATGAGATTAGTTGAAGACATGCTACTTCAACTGATTCTCCAAGGTGACTCTTTCACCTATCATTTTTCTGCATACTGTCATCATGCTGCACCGTGCTGCACCCATCATCACAATGCTGGACCTCATGACCATGTTGTACACATCATACTGCTGCACCTTATGTTGCACTGCTGTCCCATGTGTCATAACCATGTTGTCATACAGCATGTCTCATGTGCTTGCAGCACCATGCTTGTCATGCTGTCCATGCTTGCCACTGTCCCATGTACCTTTGCTGCCATGTCACAACTGTCCCATGTATCTATACAGCACTATGTACCTTGCTGTCCCATGCATTTATACAGCTCTATGTACCTTGCTGTCCCATGCATTTATACAACACTATGTACCTTGCTGTCCCATGCATTTATACAACACTATGTACCTTGCTGTCCTATGCTTTGCTGCACTAGTTAGCAGCTGTCCCACTTGCGCCACTGCTGCTCCTATGATTGCTTGCTGCCCCATTTGTGTTTGCAGCACCATGTGACCTTGCTGTCCCATCTTCCTTTGTTGCACCGTATGACCTTGCTGTCCCATCTTCCTTTGCAGCACCGTGTGACCTTGTTGCACCCATGTGTCATAACCATGTTGTCATACATCATGTCTCATGTGCTTGCAGCACCATGCTTGTCATGCTGTCCATGCTTGCCACTGCCCCATGTAACTTTGCTGCCATGTCACAACTGTCCCATGTATCTATATATCACTATGTACCTTACTGTCCCATGCATTTATACAACACTATGTACCTTGCTGTCCCATGCATCTATACATCACTATGTACCTTGTTGTCCCATACATTTATACAACACTATGTACCTTGCTGTCCCATGCATTTATACAGCAATATGTACCTTGCTGTCCTATGCTTTGCTGCATTAGTTAGCAGCTGTTCCACTTGCGGCACTATTGCTCCTATGATTTCTTGCTGTCCCATTTGTGTTTGCAGCACCATGTGACCTTGCTGTCCCATCTTCCTTTGCTGCACCGTGTGACCTTGCTGTCCCATCTTCCTTTGTTGCCAACCCACCATACAAATGCTGCTGTTTGTCACTTCATTACTGCCGTAATTTCTGGGACTAGTTAGGGCACACAACAGTCCCTAACCATCCTCAAATCTGGCCCAGAATTTTCTTTATGAAATGTGGCCTACCCTAGTGTGAACAAACCTCATTTAAATGACTGTGTCTAGGGTATTCTAGGATTGCAGCTAGGGCTTCCCTAGGACTGCGGCTAGGGCTTCCTTAGGACAACATTTAAGGCTTAATTAGGACATCGTTAGGGCTTCTTTAGAACAACATTAGGGCTTCTTTCCATTTGTGTCTAGGGCTGCCTTCCACTAGGGATGCCTTCTATCTGCGTCTAGGGCTGCCTTCTATTTGTGTCTAGGGCAACCTCTTTTCCTCCAATGTCTAGGGCTTCCACTCCTAGATTTCTCTTCCAGTAAAACCCAAGACAACTGGAGAGAAATCAAGATAGAAGTGTGTGAGAGAAATGACTCTCAAGTCATCTCCTTTTACACTAAAACGTTGAGCACATGTGGGGTTTATTTGGTTGCTAGCCGACCTTGATGAATTGGCTTATAACACAAATAAATTCATAACTCCATAATACTTATCGGAATCGGATGATCTTTAGATCAATCTTACACTTCTCGATGAAAGGGGTCCAAGAAAAATATCGGCTGCCATAAGTAAGATGACCCACATGGAGTTTGGCCCTAGTTGCCAATTTTAACATATACATACAGTGATAGTGAGTTAAAATATTGTATGGCCTGTTGTGGTTCGAACAAATGTTTGAATAGTTAGATCTGAATGTAAATGAGCAACCTATCACATGATTGTTGGGAGATTATTGTATCCAGGGTGTGTAGCTGCAGAAATCAACATTCAATAATGAGCCTAATTGTTATTGAAAATTCCTCAATTTTCCAGAAATAAGAGGATATGTTTTGATATTTAGGGTTGGGACAAGATTGCTCATTGTTAAACTATTGTTTGGACATCATTATTATACTTGGAGTTTGTTTATGTGACAGGGGTGGCACTTGTAGAGTTGTGATAGTGGAGCAGATTTTGATAGAAACAAAGCTGATATAACAGTCTCTTGATGACTACAATTACCCTTGATATGTGACAGGGACAACAGTGAGGTATGTTGTATGTATGTAGATTTCTATATGGCATTAACTAGTGATTATGACAATGTATCTTTTGTCAGGTCAGGAGGTAATTGCCCAAAGAGAATTGCGTTTTTGCATTGAGATTGATCACAGTTATATACATGGAGGGAGAGACTCTTTGGTTTCATCTCCCAGTGTCTCTTCAACTTCTAATTCTCCTTATTTTCTTATTTACAATATTTACATGGATTCACCTAATCCCAAAGATTAGGTGTCAACATTCCCCCCCTTAATCTGAAGGGATGTTGGTGAGTCCAAACATCATTTTGAATTTTTTTAACTTTTCTTGTCCAAGCGCTTTGGTGAAGATGTCTGCAATCTGCTCATTTGTGGAACAATGGCATAGATGGACTGTCTTGACCTCAACAGGATGTCGAATCAGATGGTATTTTGTATTGATGTGCTTTGTTCAATCATGGAACTTTGGGTTCTTGGCCAACTTTATTGCAGAAGTGTTGTCAATCATGAGAGGAGTTGAATCTTCCAAAATTTTCCTGAGCCACACAATTTCCTTTGTTGCTTCAGCTACTACCACATATTCTACCTCAGTTGTGGAATCTTCTATGATTGATTGTTTGCGTGACCTCCAGGAGACAACTCTGTGAAAATCTGGAAATTCCAAATCTTACTGCAGCCACTGATAATATTTCTTCTATTTGTTAATTTACTGAAACAAATTATTTGCAGTTGCCTACGTAAATATCGAAATACATACACTGTAGTCTTCACAAAATCATTTTTGTTGAAAATAAATGTAAGGAAAATACTAGCACAACAATAACACTATAACACAATTATTTTTGGACAATTGTCCCTGAAAAACCCAATGTGGGAAAACTGGTGCAGCAGATGAGGGTTTCTTTTATTATTCTTCAACAAAATCTCATGTACAATCTATGGATAGTAGAATAGAAGAAGAATCACTGAGAGAATTTTTACAAACAAATTTCTCCACTGCATAGTGAATTTCTAACACCCGAGAGGACCCGCTGTCCTCACGCTAGGCACACTGCGTCACCCTCTACGCAGTGATTGCGTTGTCCCTGCATCATTGCGTTTGCGTGGGTGATCTGTGTCCCTCTTCTACGCTGCCTCTTCCTGCCATTTCCTGCACTCTCGATTATTGCGATACCCTCTCTCTCTCACATGCAACTCACCCTCTGATTCGATTTCCTCTTGCTAAACTTCGGCCAATGAGAAAATCGATTTACTTGAGCAATTGAGTATCTGCCTGGTGTGTCTTCCAAATGCCTATCGAAGCCCTTCTTATAATCTTCTTGTTGAATAATCAACGACCCAAATTAAATTCTAATCAATGGCTCAAATCATATTGACTCGATCTCTGTCTTTTTCTAGAAGATTCACACCCAATTTTATTAATACCTTTTAATTATTTTAATTTCGTAAGTTTAGACTTAAGCACCCATTAAAAAGAATTAATTATTTTAATAAAGTGTCTCCGGGTGGAATTTCCCAAAACAATTTCTGGGTATTTTGGAATACATGTGTCCTAACCTCCTTGCAAATTGGGAGGCTTAGAGCACATCTGATGCTAACATAAATCAACACCCCCTCTTAGCAAGGAATGTGCTCTAGTAATGCAACCTGCTGAAGCATCACCCTGACTCTGTATCATCTCCCTCTGTGCTACTGATGTCTGACATTACTGTCGACCAACTACTGCATCTGCACTGCAACTTCCTCTCATCATTCGTTGTTGCAATTGAGAAACCATTTGTTTCTGCTATTGAAACGGGTTCTCTACCATACCCATCTGCTCCCTAAACTGGATGAAATTAGCTTTTCCTAGAGCCTTTGTGAGTACGTCTGCTACTTGATCTCCTTTGGGGATACACTGCAGCTATACTGTCCCACGTTGAACACAATCTTTGATAAAGTGACATCTGATATCAATGTGTTTCGACTGATATGAAATACTGAATTCTCAGAGAGTTTGATACAACTCTGATGATCGCAGAAAACACTGGTCGCTTCCATCCTCTTCCTGAACAAATGCACAAGCAGTTTTCTAAGACATATAGGTTCGCACGTAGCGGTGCTGGCTGCCATATATTCTGCTTCTGTTGATCTCAAATCTACCGACTTCTGCTTCCTACTGCACCAAGAGATCATTCCTGATCCAATGTTGGAGCAATACCTGGAGGTACTTTTCCGGTCTACTGAACTACTTGCCCAATCTGCAGTTGTGAATCCGCTCCATCTCACGTTATCTCCTCAGGTGTATTTCAACACATATCCAACTGTTTCACGCACGTATCTAAGAATGTGCCTACTTGCTGCCCAATGTACCCTTTTCGATTCCACCATGAACTGACTAAGGGTGTTGACAGCGAAACAAAAGTCTAGCCTAGTGTTGACCAGATACATGAACGACCCAATGAGTTGTCTGTACAAGGTGGGGTCCACTTCCTTGTCTCCTGATGCATCTATTTTCTTCCAGTTGGTGATCATAGGCATAGCCATGGGCTGAAAATCCTGCATTCTGAATCTCTTCAAAATTTCTGTAGCATATCTTCCTTGCCCAAGGAAGATCTCCCCATTCTTCTGCGAAACTTCCAACCCTAGAAAATAATGCATCAACCCTATATCCTTCATGTCAAATTCTGCTTCAAGATTCTTCTTGCAGTGCTTTATGAGTCCAAATGACCCTATTAGAAATAAGTCATCTACATATAATACCAGAATAAGTGGCTCATTCTCTACCATTAGATAGTAGAGATTGGGATCAACATCACTCTTGATGAATCCCAACTGCTGCAAGTAACTATCAATCTGACCATACCATGCTTTGGGTGCCTGCTTGAGCCCATACATGGCTTTCTTTAACCTGCATACATGAGTTCTCTTTTCATGAGTCTCGAAGCCTTCAGGCTGTTCTATATACACCTTTTCTTCTATCACCTTGTTCAAGAATGTTTTCTTGACATCCATCTGGTGAATCTCCCATTCCATTTGAGCTGCTAGGGATATAACGGATCTGATAGAGGTATATTTAGTTACTGGGGTGAAGGTCTCCTCATAATCTATTCCTTCCTTTTGTGCGTACCCCTTTGCCACAAACCTAGCCTTATACTTCTCTATACAGCGATCTGCGGCGTACTTGATATTGTAGATCCACCTTGATCCTACAGCTGATCTATCCTCTAGTCTAGGTACCACTTCCTAAACACCATTCGTCATGATAGAACTGTACTCTTTTACCATGGCATCCACCCAAACTTGGTGTTGTACGACTTCCTGAAAACTGAAGGGTTCTTCAACCTGTGTTACCAAGGCTTGGTACCTGTCAGGCTGTCTACGCTGCCTCTTGTCAGTTCTAGGAGCTCTGACAAACTCCTTTGCGTCCCTCAGTGTCTGCCGCACTTTCGTGCTGGTTCTACCACTGGTGGTGGGAGGCTCAATCAAATCCTCGTCATGTTCCTATTGTTCCATCTACCGAGAACTACCTATATCTCCGACTCCTGAGGAAATACTGATGTTGGTTGCGGTACTCGATCCTGATATATGTCCTCCTGCTTGTCCTTCATGCCGCTGTTAGACTAATGGAATATCTACTGATTGACCTTCTGCTGGCATCTCTCGAGATTTTCTGAAAGCTCCATCTTCCATGAACTTTGCATCTCGTCTTACTACAATTTTCCTGCTGCTTAGAGTGTAGATTTTGTACACTTTTGAAGTCTCGCTATACCCTACAAGGTACCCCTTTTCTGCAGTCTGATCCAGCTTACTACGCTTCTTGTCTGTAATGTGACAATATGCCACACTTTCGAATATCCTGAGATGACTCACCTTTGGCTTTTTCTCTGTGAAGACTCCTTCAGGCATTTTCTTCTCCAATGTTCTGTGAGAAGTTCTATTTTGGATATACACCGCTGTGTTGCATGCCTCTGCCCATAAGAATCTAGGCAAGTCCTGGTCATATATCACAGCCTTTGCTGCCCTGACAATTGTTCTATTCTTCTGCTCCACTACTCCATTCTGCTGTGGATTGTATGGAGTTGTCCACTCTCTTTTGATGCTCTTCTTTGCATAGAAACCTATGAAGCTTTTATCCGTATATTCTCCACCATTATCTGAATGCGATACCTTTATCTTTTTCCTTGTCATGTTTTCTACAAGAGCCGTAAACTCTCTAAACCGATCAAAGACCTCATCCTTGGTCTTTAAGAAATAGATCCAAGTTTTTCTAGAGTAATCATCAATAAAAGTGACAAAGTACTCGCCACTGCTAAGAGATTTCGTGGACATCGAGCCACAAATATCCAAGTGTATCAATCCCAACACACATCTTGCTCTATTGTCACTTCTGGGAAAAGCTGCCTTAGCGTATTTCCCTAGTACGCATCCTCTGCATACATCATCATGCTCAGTACTGAGGATTGGAACTCCTGTAACAATCTCTCTGAGCATCCTCAGTGCTCCATGGTGTAAGTGTCCCATTCGCCTATGCCATAGTTCATTCAGTTCCTTTTCACCATTATGATTACTGCCTATCAATGCCATTAGAGATTTGAGCTGCAATCTATACAGTCTGTTGCTTTGAGCTCCAATTTGTCTCTTCTTCTTCCAACTAGGATGTTTAACATACACCTTCCTTCCAATGAAGTATACAACGTACCCCTTATCTTGTAATTGGGACACTGAAATTAGATTCATTCTTAACCCCAACACATGCAACACATTAATGGCTCTTATGCTAGTTCCTGCTTCCGTCTGAAACACTATGGTGCCTCTCCCTACTGGAGTACACTTCGTTCTGTTTCCCATAGTGATCTGGAAGTCCATCTGCTCTTCTTGATAGCTAGAGAAGTACTCTCATACTCTAGTCATGTGAGCTGAAGCCCCGCTATCAATATACCAAACACCTGTTGATGCTGAACTTGACAAACATGCGAATTCTTCTTCCAGTCTGGAAGATAATACATCTTGACTATCCATGTTGTTCTGTGCTATGCTCCTTCTCAACGATGTACTTACTACTGCAAGACACTGCATTTTCGCTGGATATCCGCTCTGCAAAAGAACCACAGTTGCTCCCTCTGCCTCAGACAACGATCTGGAGATTGATTCTCTGCCGACTCACTCAGAGAATTAACTCCCCCTCAAAATCTTACCTACCTAGCCCAAGGATTGTGCAGCCTTCTGGGGGCTTCGAGCAGTTGCTTACGCAGTGCTACGTTATTCCCTTTTCTCCTGCACTAGATCTCTCTTGCCTGCTGTCTATGCTCTGATCCCATGTGAAAATCTGGAAATTCCAAATCCTACTACAGCAACTGATAATGTTTCTTCTATTTGTTAATTTACCAAAAGAAATTATTTGCAGTTGTCTACGAAAAATATCGAAATACATACATTGCAGTCTTCACAAATTAATTTCTGTAGAAAATAAATGTAAGGAAAATACTAGCACAACAATAACACATTAACACAATTATTTTTGGACAATTGTCACCAGAAAACCCAATGTGGGAAAATCGGTGCAGCAAATGAGGGTTTATTTTATTATTCTTTAGCAAAATCTCATGTACAATCTACAGATAGCAGAATAGAAGAAGAATCACTGAGAAGAATTTTACAAACAAATTCCTCCACTCCACAGTGAATTTCTGACACCTAAGAGGACCTGCTGCCCTCACGCTAGCCACATTGCATCAACCTCTGCACAGTGGCTGCGTTGCCCCTGCGTCATTGCCTTTGCATGGGTGATCTGCATCCCTCTTCTGCGTTGCCTCTTCCTGCCGTTTCCTGCACTTTCGACTATTGTTGATAACCCTCTCTCTCTCACTTGCAACTCACTCTCTGATTCGATTTCCTCTTGTCAAACTTCAGCCAATGAGAAAATCGATTTACTTGGACAATTGAGTATTTCCCTGGTGTGTCTTCCAAATGCCCATCGAAGTCCTTATAATCTTCTCGTTGAATAATCATTGACCCAAATTATCTATGGCTCATATCATATTGACTCGATCTCCGTCTTTTTCTAGAAGATTCACACCCAATTTTATTAATACCCTTTAATTATTTTAATTTCCTTAGTTTAATCTTGGCATCCATTAAAAAAAATTAATTATTTTAATAAAATTGTTTCCGGGTGGAATTTCCCAAAACGATTTCCGGGTATTTTGGAATACGTGTGTCCTAGCCTCCCTGCAAATTTGGAGGCTTAGAGAACATCTGATGCTACCAGAAATCAACAAACTCCTGATCCAAGACTCATAACATAACCTGAAGTAGTCACTCCAGTTTTTTTATCTCCATCGAAGTCTGAATCAAAGTATCCAATCAAGCTCAAGTCGCCCACCTGTGTATACTTAAGTCTAAAGTCTTGAGTTCCCTCAAGTCCTTCAGAACTCTTTTTGCATCAGACTAATGTCCCTCACAAGGCTTTTGCATAAACGTGGAGTGGATTCCAACAACAAATGAAATGTCTGGTCTAGTAGTAGTCAGGTAGTTGAGACTTCCTACAAGTTGCTATACTTTGTTGCATCCTCAAATTCTTTTCCTTCAATGGATGTGAGCTTTAAGTTTTGTTCCATTGGAGTAGTTAAAGGATTGCACTCAGTCATGCCAAACTTGTTCAACAGATCTCCAATGTACTTCTTCTGAGAGAGAAATATAAACTTCGGATATTGAGTTACTTCAATATCAAGATAGTAGTGAACATAGCCCAAATCTGTCATTTCAAAACCTTTCCTCAATTCCTTCTTTATGGATGCAATATAGCTCTCATTGTTCCCTGTCATCAAAGATCATCTACATACACCACAAGATATACAACTGTTTTTCCAACTTTCTTGACAAACAAAGTTGCATCATCAAGATCATAATGTTTGAAGTTGAGTTTTAGAAGTTGCTTAGTTAACTTCTCGTACCAGGCTCACAAAGCTTGCTTGAGGCCATACAAGGATTTTACAAGCTTGCATATTTTATGTACCTTACTTTTCACAACAAATCCTTTTGGTTGGGACCTAAAAAGATTCTCTTTTAGATATCCATTCAAGAAAGCAATTTTTACATCCATTTGATGGACTTTCCAACCGTTCTGTGCTGCCAAAGCAAAGAGTGTCCGGATGGTAGCCCATTTTACCGTGGGGGCAAAAGTCTCCTCATAATCGACCCCTTCCTTCTGTGCAAAACCTTTTGCCACAAGCCTAGCTTTGTGCTTGTCAAGTGAGCCATCAACTTTATACTTGTTCTTGTAGACCCACTTGCAGCGTATTGGTTTGGTTCCCAATGGAGGATCAACCAGCTTATAGGTGCCGTTCTTTATCAAGGCGTAATATTCTTTCGTCATCGCTTCTTTCCGTTCATCATGAGAAGTGACTTCTCTAAAGGAAGTTGGTTCAAAATCTGTAGACAAATTCAGTTCATAATCATAAGAAACATCCATATCATCTGGTGAATCATAATCATCTATGTTACTGCTCAAACTAGTAGGGGACCTAAAGGGAAAATGCTAGACCAAGGGCAACAAATGGAGACTTAGCCCACTGTCACCTCAGCTAAGGCTCCCTACTATTTACGGACTTTCACCGATGGGAGGAGACCCAGTATATTATGGAGTCACCAATGAAGGATAAATCAATAAGTGGATGTGGAGTGACCCAAATGATCCCTTTTCAGAAGAGTTTGAAGGATAGAGCTTGCTTGCTTTTTAAGCAAGGTACAATGTCTTCTAGGAGAAGGATTTGAGGTTTAGGTTTAAGGAATATGATTTGTGAAAGAGTTTCCCAATCCCTAAAATCCTTATTGAAATTGGTATCCCGGATGGTTCTTGAAGAATTGTCTTTTCAAAGGAATGGGACCACACGAGATGAAGTGGACCTAGCCTAGGTTAGGAGGTAAGAATTTAGCAACCAATGATGCTCTTAACCTAAACAAGGAGGGGGAAAGGATCAAATAAAGAATATTCACTTAAAGGAGTTGAATTGATCCTATGGGGCACTGGCCTTGGGGATACTAGGGCAAAAGTTTGATCTCAAAGCTAAGGCTTGGATTTTCTCACAACCTCACTATTGGAATGGCTTCAAAATTGGAGGAGGCCTTGAGGAAACACCAACCCAGGAGAGGCTAGGAGATCGAACATTTTGGAGGGCTATCTTGTCGAGAAAATGATGTCTTAGGTGACCCAACTTGGCTAGACCTAGGAAAAGGTGAAAAGGAATTGATTTTGGTGACCACCTCTTGGTAGATCAATGCCTTAGCCTTGGGAGAGTGGAGTATATGATAAATATGAATGAGGACCTTTGGTTCTTAGTCAAGGAGGCCTCACGACTACTTTGCTGGCCTTCTAGGTCAAAGAGAAGCATTCTTGCGGCTTTTATACTTCGATGTGAAAAAGGTGATGGCTTATCAAGATGAATTCGTTGATAGAATTACCCCTAGGAGATTTCATTCAAATTATGTCGCCCATATATTGAGAGACGCTATATAGAGACAAAATTCCACAATTAAGCAATAAATGCATGCAGGAATTAGCCCTAAAATAGCGAAATTCCCAATCCAATGTATATGACAAAGTAAAACAAGAATAGAATTAAAAGCATGTACTTACATGTAATAGAACATATCCAACTGTCCATAATTTGACAATAGAGAAGCTCCAAGATAAGATAAACCAAATCCACACATCAAAATTCATCCATAAAGCTCCAATTCATCCTCCAAGAAAAAGTGCGAAATTCTCAAGAGAGAGAAGAGATCCAATCCAAAGTGATGATGAGAAAATGAACTCATCTCACTTGTATTTATACACTAATGATGAGTTTTAATTAGTCTCCTTGGAATACATAAGCCCCAAAAATAAAATAATGTGCTAATATTCTAACTTTTGGTGACAAGCCAACCAAACTAGCTCACAAATGAAAGAATATGCCTCTCAAGAGGTCAAATGATGAATAATACATGTCGTAGAGCCCTCTAAGAGGCCTAATGAGGTCCATGGGTGCCATAATGAAGAGTAGGACCCTCAAAAGTGATGGACAAGGGGTTGGCCCCTTGTTCTCCAAACAATAAACCTGTGGTGCTCCCAATGGGTGTGGGGGCACAATAATAACCTCATGGGTCTCCAAATGAGTCGAAGATGCTTGTAGATCGTCTGCAAGGGCTTTGATGATGGTGTAGGGGATGCCACATCATCCTACAAGTCTTGGGTCAGCTGCAAAGTGCACGGTACATTTGTGGGGTCGGTTGGGCAAAGGTGAACTAGGTGCATATCTGACCATCCTCAGGGATCCATGGAGTGTTGTCTATTGTTGTGGAGGCCCATGGCTCTCAGCACACACCCTACATGTGCCAATGTAGCCCTCTGGAGGATTAGGACCCTGTATAGGTAGACCAAACCAAAGATGGAGACTGTCTGCAATCTTGCATAAGATCCAATGCGTCACCTAGCCTTCCAGTACAACAAGTCATTAGATAAATCAAGTAAATGAGCATACCAACCATGGACCACAAGTGGGGACTTCATAATGGCCTGCCCTTCTATAATGGGCTTCAAGATGTGTTAATGTTTCCTAACTCCAAATGGGGTTAACCAAGTATCCTATTAGATGGTTTCTACTTCTAAAGGGGATAATATGTTCAAGGCACATCCTTCAAAACGTGGTGGCATGTGACAGAGAAATGAATGAAGTAGGGGATGAGAAAGGGCAGCCCTAGGCCACATGCTGGGGTACAAGGGTAGCTAATAAAAGGGAAACCCACACTTGGGTTTATAATGTATAGAAGGGAGCAATCGTGGTACATGAGGTGCCCCGACCTTGATTTTTCCACTCTTCTTTATATGCCTTTTGCCTTTTTATGATTTTCTTTGATTAACTGCTCAGGGCGCTCAAGGTGTAAGAGCATGATGCCTAAGATATAGCAGTGAATACCCCCTTTTAAGGTAGGGTGTTTCATTGCCCACCAGGGGTTGGGACAATCCTGGGTTCCTATATGATGAAGGAGGCTTATAAAACCTGTGGGAACCAGGGTGATGGCCATGATAATGGGGTAGAGCTCATGTATTGGATTTTGCCCATGTGCTAAATGTGTTTGTCCCAACCATCTTTTGCATTTTGTGGTACATTTTCTTGTTGAATGTGGCCAAATATGCTTTTTTCTTTCTTTTTAGCTGCATCAACCTCCAGGCATCATTCCAGGCCTGATCCATGGTGTGGGCAAGGGGAAGGGGCGAGCTAACCCTATGTGGACCCAATGGAGGAATGTGGACCCAAGTGGGAGAAATGATGAATGGGGTAATAATGTGTGGAAAGGGGGTAATTTAAGCGGATAAGGGAGTGGGATCGTGCAACCAAAATCAGGATTTTCCGTGAAATGCCATTGCTAAAGCCAAATAGTCAGTAAAAGAGATCCCACGGGACTAGAATCCAAAGTTAATATCCAAAAGGGGTCTAGGGGACAAGAGCACAAACCTAACCCATTCTTTTCGTCGAACCCCCCCATTAATCCATGCCCATAACTGTCCATGATAAGCAAAATACAATACTCAATTACCAAATGACAAGGCATACCTTTAGGTTCGGGAGGTCCACCGTCAAACATACAATCATGGCAGATGGGCGAGGGACCACATGGCTAGCTCAGGTGTCAGAGAAATGGCACAATGAGCTAGCTAGTGGCTACAAGGGGCTGCTGGCTGCCGACTGAATATCATCTTGGAGAAAAAATTTCTCCTAGGGATATCACCCACAAAATGGCAGGTAACAATCTACATCACCTTCATTCTGTCTAGTAGAGCTCCTTGTTCCTGTCTTTCCAATCTCATCAAGATGAACACTTTCAAGTTGTTTTGTCATCCATTTTGGAGGACCTTTTTGAGATGGGCCAGGCTGCTCAGTTGACTAAGTTGGGGCTGAATCAAGATGTAGTCTCCCAATTTTGTCAATCACATCACTCAAAGTGTCATTTGGATCAATAGTTGTAGCTTCCTGAGGGGGAGAGAGTTATTCAGAAGATGATTCCACAGATTGATCCAGTATAGGAATCCTCACTTCAAGATGTGGAATCTGATTATCAAACTCTTGAAAAGTTTTTGCATGTCCGAATCTATCCAAACGATCAAGCTGTTGCTCAACAACATTGTCAGTCTTGGAAGATTCAAGAAATATCACATTTCTAGATATTATAAACTTCTTATTAACTTCATCATAGAGACGGTATGCTTTGGAGGTATTTGAGTAACCCAAGAAGATACACTTGCAATTCCTTGCACCGAGTTTGTTTCTTTGTTCCTTGGGTATCAAGGCACAATAGGTGGAACTAAAGACCCTTAGATGCCTCACCGAAGGAATGTGGCCATACCACATTTCATAGGGATTCTTGTTTTTGATAGCATTAGATGGACACCTATTCTTTATATACACAACACATAGAATTGCACCGGCCCAAAACATCAATTTAACATTCTTGAAAAACATCATGGAACATACCATATTTAAGATTGTGCTGTTCATTCTTTCAGCTACTCCATTCTACCCCGTTAAGGCACAATTGTTTGATGTTTGATCCCATGCTAGCGAAGATAGTTTTCAAATTCATTTGAAGTGTATTCTTTTCCATTATCAGTGCGAATAGAGCCAGTATGACATTGTGCATCATTTTCAATCCATACATGAAAATTCTTGAATGTTTCAAAAGCATCAGATTTGTTCTTCAATAAATAAACCCAACACACTCTGGTGTAGTCATCAATGAATGTCATCATATAATTGTTTCTATTAGCAGAAGGAACAGGCCTTGGGCCACGTAAGTCTGGATGAATAAGTTCAAGTTTTCTATGTGCTCTTGAATGTGAATCATGAAAACACTGTTTGTTGTGGTTTCCTAAGATACAAGCATCACATTACTTAAGTTTTCTAGGAATTGTAGGCAAACCAGTAACACCAATTTTCTTCATCAAGCAAAGGTTGTCATAGTTCAAGTGTCCAAATCTAGCATGCCATAAAAGACTTGATGGAAATGTACCTTCATCATAGTGAGAACTGTATGAGAAGTTTTGTGCATGAGTAGAGGTTCCTTGCAACTTCAGAAGTCTTTCTTCTTCTATCCCCGTCATGACAAGTGAGTGATCTGATGCTTTTCTGACCTCGACTTTGCCATCAAATATATGAATGGAGTGTCCTTGCTGGCGGATGTGGACCAAAGACAACAAGTTTCTCCTCAGCTCCAGGAGATATAGAACATCATGTAGAAGAAATTCTGGAAGACCAGGCAGTTTGAGCCTGATGGTGCCAAGCCCTGATGGCTTGAGTTTTGACTTGTTTGCAAAATATACTGCTCCATCAACATTGTGAGTGAATTCTTCAAAAAAATACCTCCGGCCTCTGGAGTTTTGGTGTTTGGAATCGATTTGCAGTTGTCCCACCTGTGTTCTCCTAAAAGTCATGTGGCAAGTTGTTCCTAAATCAAGCAACCAATCATCTTTCCAAGAAGCAAGTGAAGTATTAAACAAGTCTTCAGTTACTCCATTATTACAATGTGCCACAACATAGTGAGTGGATTTGGGTGCTTTACCTTTCCCTTTGTGATTGGTTTTACCTTTGCCTTCATTTCTTTCCTACTCAATTCGATCCCAAGGCAACTTACATGTGGATGCATCGTGCCCATGTCTATTGCATCGTATGCAATGAAGATCAAACTTTTCTCCTTGGAACTGTCTGCCCCCCCAACCTCTAAAATTCTTTCTTCCTCTTCCTCTTCGACCACCTCTTCCTATAGAAGAATCTTGTGCATGATTCTTCTCCTTTTGTGCAAGGCATACAACTTCTTCAGTAGACTGAAGAGTTGTCTTCTTCTCGAAAGCCTTCTCTCTCTCAACGAACTTCTTTTCAAGGGAGTCAAAGGTAATCTCTTTAAGGTTTCCACTTGCTTGCAATGACTCAAGATAATGTGAATAGGTGGGATATAGTGCCTTGACATAAGCTATGAGAGGAATGTCTATTTCAACACCAGTGGTTTTTATATCATGCATAATGGATCTTACTTCTGATGCTAAGGAAATAGGGTCATCATTTTTCAATTCAAGACTGAACAACCTAATCATCAATTGAACAACTTCAAGTTTAGAGTGAGTCATACAATTATTTTAACTTCTTTAAGGTTTCAAAATCATTTGAAAATGGTGAGATATGGCGACTCACCTCTTCATTTACAGATGTTGCAATCAAGGCATAGGCCTTGCTATTCTTATTTTCCAAAATGGAAGTCTCCTTATCTAAAGTGGGCTTTGCATGTGCATTATCTCCTTCTCCTTCACAAACACCTCTCCACAACTCATTCAAAATGAGAGCGTTTTTTATCTTCCTTGACCATTTAGGATAGTTATCTTTTCCAGAGGGAACTATTCCAATAATTGATATCAGTGAATGCATTTTAAAATTTGTGTACTGTGTAAAAAATGTACTTTGCTTGCAATATAATGCGAAAAAAATGCACTTCTGGTGCTAATTTGTGTAAAACGAAATGCATTGTGATATATATATATATATATATATATATATATTATAAGACAGAGTTATTACTTGGGGGAGGGTTATATGGGGGAGGTGGTATATGGGGAAGGTGGTCTATGGGGAGGTGTTATATGGTGGAGTTATATTATAGAGCGACGTTATGACTGTCGAGGTTATATGTTATATAACTAGGAGGTGGTTTGCAGTGTTAACTTTAGTGCAACACGATAACTGTGATACCATTCAACGTATGGGGGGAGTGGTATGGTACCATGCAAGGAGGAGGCGGTTTATGGGGCCAAGAGTCAAGGGAGGTGTTACCAGCGGAGGTGATATATAAGAGATATGACAACGGAGATATATAAGAGATATGACCGGGCGCCAATTGCGGGATTCAACGTAATACCTTCAGTTGTCGGCCACCACAACGTAATTGTGATAGTGTTGTATATATTACAACAAACTTACAAAGGAGAGAGGGGAAGACCAATGGGTTGACGAGGTAACTAGATATATGTATGGTGGTTTGCGGTGGTTAACGGTGGAGAGGAGTCCATGGTTGGTATGGGGAGGAGGTGGTGTGATGCTGCAAGATAGAGGAGAGGAGGAACAATGGGACCCCTCACGCACTAACTATCGAAACAATGGGACCGCTCTGTGGTGCCCGAAGATTTAACATATTTGAACAGTAAAAGCACCATACACAGTCACAGTCACAGTTGTATGGTAAAAACGCCATACACAATCATAGTGACGGATGCACCATAATTTTCAAACAATTTCCAGCATATACAACCTAATGTTTAACTCTGTTCGGTGGGGCAAAAAAAACGATGACAAAGACACGGTTTTTATTAACATAGTACCGCTTCCACCATTCAAGCACTTCTCATTTTTTTATTTTTTTTTTACATATAACACCGCCATTCAACCATTCATCAACCATTGAACAGACAAGCTTACCACACACAAACGCCATTGAATCTTGAACAAGAATCACACAACACCTCCAGGCAACACAACAACTCGCTCCAATCTTCACAGGAGGCAAAGCAATGCCTTAATGCAACAATTCGATTCTTCAACAGTTAGAACAGAATGCAGTCTCGACCAGTGTAATGCATGAAATTTTTGCAAGGATATGTCAGTCTGCAGAAATGTAGAACAGAGGCAGGAAAGAAGCCAAAAATAGTGGTTGGGACCTATGCTTTGATACCATGTCAGTGCAGGAGGTAACTCCTCAAAGCGAATTGTGTTTTTGCATTGAGATTGATCATATAAATATACATGGAGGGAGAGATTCTTGTGTTTCATCTCCCAGTGTCTCTTCAACTTTTAATTCTCCTTATTTTCTTATTTACAATATTTACATGGATTCACGTAATCCCAAAGATTAGATGTCAACATCTTTGATGACAATGATGTTATGATAACAATGATACATTGCATAACAGTGAGTATGGGAGCATACTTATTAACAAAACTTTTATGATAGTAATAAACACACTTTTTCATAGTGATGTCATTAACAATGACTTGAATGTATATGGCAAGTAACCCTGATGTATATTTTGCAATAATGCTCTTGATGTATGATGCATGGCAGTGGCAGTGGCTCTCATTTGACAGTGACCTTGTGATAGTAACACTGATCTTCATGAAAGTGTTCTTGGTATTTGACAATGCTCTTTGTACTTGGTAGTGTTCCTGGTACATGACAGTCTTCTTGATATATAACCTTGATATGACAGTAACCCTTGGTGTGGAAGCGACCTAATAATAGTGATCTTGTGACATTGTGTGGATGTTGCAATGATATAACAATGGTGTATGGCTTGATGATGATGACAGTGATAATTGTGATAGTGATGATGTTGTGACAATCCCTTCTTGACAATGATGATGACAATGATGATGACATAGATGATGGTGTGGCAGTCCCTTCTTGATAGTAATGATGACAGCAACAACATAAGTAGCAGCAATGGCAGAGGACAGTTGGAGTAGTGTCAGCAGTGGGCAAAGGATAACAATGGATAGCGACAACAGTAGCAGCAGAGGTGACAGTGGATAGAAGCAGTGGACAGTGGTATTGTAGTAACAACAGAAGGAGTGGGAGGGGAGTGTAGTAAACTGTAACAAAGGTAGCAACTTCTTATATTTGGGTCATTGTCCCTGGTACGGGAGCCCAAACTCATTCAGGGAGCATTTGCTTCCCTCAGGAAGTCTTGTACTTCCTTCCAAATTCATCTAGTAAAGTTGTATGTAAATCATACATAACCAAAGCTTTTTGAGCAAAATCACTTGGGTTGCTGCTTCAACTTAGGATTAGCTATGATATCCTGGTTTAGTAGAAAGTCGACTTGTGTCGCACTCAAGACAACAAAAGCAGAGTATATCGCAGCCAGTGTTGCAAGTCAAAATGTAGTGTGGTTTCACAAGCTACTTGCAGGGCTATTTGATCAGTTGCTAGAGATGACCTTGATATAGTTTGATAATCAAGCCTCTATTTAGAGCGAAGTTTGTATACTTCAGAGACAAGCTTGGCGTGATGCAGAGTGTCTCCCTCTAGGATGGGAATGTTGATGTTTATGTAGCTTGTAGAATAGGGCAAACTTTCTCGTAAGAAGCCATGTTGATTTGACTAGGGGAGATCGAATATTTACCCATGGAGCCATGTTGATTTGGCTTGGGGTAAATCGCCCAAGGAAACTACGGCATAAAGCAACTATTCTTCCATTGGAGCCATGCTAATTTGGCATCCATGGGGTCATGTTGATTTGACAAGGGAAGAATGATGCTCACCTAAGAAGCCATGTTGATTTGCCCAGGGGTTAATGGTCCAGGGGCAAACTTTCTCCCAAGAATCCATTTTGATTTGGCTAGGTCATGCTAATTTAACCAGGGGAGATTTATACATTAACCCATGGAGCCATGCTAATTTGGCTAGGGGTAAATGGCCCAACATACTCACATTCCTTGCTCCAAGATGGAGTGATCTATATTTATAGATGTGCATGTGAGGAGACACTACATCAACATAGCAAGCTCATGAACTTTTCTAGTGGAGGAGAAATTTCAGCTAAGTAGAAATATGCTTTTAGTTAATGAGAATACCTCCACTGCTAAGAGCGAGTTTTGATTTTTGTGTAGCATCAGGAGGTATTCCCGCATGGCTAAAGGGTCTTCAAGTTGAACCTAGATGCATTATGCAAATTATTATTTTTTAAAAAGTCAAGTCGGCCAGCTAGTGAAGGGATGTGTCCCTTGGGTTGTCACACCCCCTGGGTGTGTATAAATAAGATCTTAAGACGCCTCATTTGGAGACCAACAAAGAGCAAGTTCGATCAGATTTTTTTGAGGTCTATCTTCTCTCTCTTGGACAACCACACGTATGAGGAAGGAGGATGATTCGATCTGGCCCTTTGACTGAAGTTCATTGAACCTTTGACCAGCCTGTTTGACTAAATATTTGACTGTTGTTTGATCGAGTTGCTTGAATAAGTTTGACCACGGAACATGGCGAGTTTGACTACACATGTGAAGAGTTGACCACAGGGCTGAATTTGACCTGGCCAAAAGTTTGACTAGATTTGAGTTTGTAGCTAATTTGACCAGTGTTGAATAGTTGTTGATTTTAACTAGGCTTGATTCGTATTTTGACTTGGATATTAGCACATATTCTTAGACAAATTTTTGATTTGTAAACCTTGTTGAAGAATAATTTCTCCTAAGGAAAGTTGTTGGGTTTTTCTGGGTAAAATTATTGTCTCTATTGTGCATGATTGTTTTTCTATGATCTTTACTATTTCTGTTGCATTTATATTGAGATTTTCTAAAGTGTAACTATTCAATGATAGCAGTGGCATAAATACTGGTTGAAAATCATTAGGAAGTAATTACCTAGCAGAAAATTGTGTCTATTGTACATCTTGTAGAAAATCCAACATTAACATTGCCAAGAACAATCCATTCTACTAGTTTATGTTTCATGTTGTTTCTATTGTTGGCCTGGAGTACAAGGCCCCTTCCTTTAATGACTTGAGAAGGCCTATTCTTCAAAATGAAAAGGTTGATTGCACTACTAGACTGGAGCAATTTAAGGCATCATGGGAACACACTAGATGCACTGTGATATGTTAGATGGTTGGATTGATCGGAAGAGTAGGAACCTTCCAAACTTCTTGGTTAATTGCCTCAAGGGGACAATGTTTATAAAATTTGTTGATGTTGTTCAATGCTACCTGCTAATTTGTACCTAGCGGGAAACTAGACCCTATTTGCCCAATGGACATGGCACCAAGAAATTTTTTCAGAAGATTAGAAGTCCAACAGGGCATTTTTGCCCCTTCTTTTCTCTGCTCTTCTACTCTCCTCTCAAATCTTGTACCCCCACGGGGGAATTGTAATAAATGAAAGCTAACATGATGAACTTACGTAATAGACTTAAGCAATTTGGGCCCTGGTTACTAAGTATGTCCACTCTAGAGTGTTTTATTCACTTGATTAATTATTTTGGCCTTTTAGTGATAAATAAATAGTTGAGTTTTTTCACTTATATACCTCCAAAGTTGGAGTGCGGCTTAATAACTGGGCCTTGGGTGTGCCCTAATGTCTAGGGTCAATTTATATTACCATGGTAGGTCATATCCAGAGTCTCATCATAACCAATGCCTATCTCCTGCTCTGCCTCATCCTCTGGCTCACTATCTGAAAACACATTTATGTAGTGGGCCTTGCCCTTTGTACACCTATGCCCACGACTCTTGGCAAGTGAAGCACAACTTCCTCCTATGGAAGTCTCTCCGGGTCTCATCATCCAACGACCTACGCTCCTGAATATCTCGCTGTGGTGGAGACCTAGTGTCACGACCCCTTTTTGGGAAAGGAGCTCGTGGTGGAACTGGTGCCCTAGCCTCAGGGATTGTGTCTTGCAAATCCCTGGCGCAAGATATTGCCTCCTGTAAAGTGGTGGGCCTGTGAGACCTCACTAACCCATGCAGTGGCTCAATCAAGCCCTCAACAAAGGTATAGTCCCTCCTACCATCTGACAAGTCTGACACATCACTGATACCCTCAAAAAGTCCGATATGTAGTGCCCAGGGCTGTCGACCTGCCTAAGCTGTGTCAACCTCTGAAATGTGCCTCTAGACCGCTCCTATCAAAACACTCCACAACCCTCTGTGTGAAGTCTTGTAGGAAGTCATGCTGGCATGCCCTAGCATGGTCAACCCATGGAACCACTAGTTGTGTGCTGCTCCCTCCAAGTGCAAGGTGTTGAATTTCCACAATCTTGGTGTCTGGGATAGAATCTTAAATCTCTGACGCTACCAAACCAAGAATCTCAACAAAGCTACTTAGCACAGCGAAACAATATAATGCAATAAATCAATCACATGCACAATAAGAACAATAACAACAGTATATGTAACCCAACTTCGTTATATTATTAACATATAATACAATAGTCTAGTACCCCATACAAGGGATAATGAGCCTCAAATATCCACAAGTACAAGAATAGATGATACAATGGAAATCTCACTGCTCTAGTGCACAATCACAACCTTTATGTCATATCTCATCCTGCTGGTCCTTCATTTCTGATTTGCTCTCTAGCTGCCGCTTAGTCCATCAAGAAACAACACATAGAGACTCCAAGAGGGATGCCACCTATTACTTCTGCTACAATGAACACGGGCTGATCCAATTTGCTCCTCTAGGCCGACCAATACCTAAGCTATCAATTTGCCTTCTTAGCAGTCCCTTTTGTCCATCAAACAGCTGCACATTAGGCTCAATACTTCACGCAATAGTCTGAAGTCCTTGTTTGTTGCTTTAGGGCTACTTTGGACATTAGCATGTTGCCCTCCAACAATCCAAAAGGTGCCCAATACAACTGTCAAAACTCATTGTAGAATCTGTTCCTAGGAAAGGGCTTATAACCACCAAGTTAGCCCTCTTGCACTTGGCTTCCATAGGCTGCATAAACTACCATCCAACTAGCATCCAATACTACATAAATACATACCTCTGCAAACTCAAGGGCTGGTGTTTTCTCTGAACTTTAGGTCACTGGTTAGGGCTTCCTAGTAGCTTTCTATAGCCCTCTTTTCTTTGCTTCCAGGCCTTCCAAACAGTGTGGCCTTCTCCCAAGCCTGTACTCTCTCCTTCACTGTTGTCCTACCCACCTTCTAGGCCTCAAAATGCTGCCTTACAACCACCTGTTTACCCAACTTCTGACCTGCAGCCTACAGCTATTCCTCAACCTCCTGAACAATGCACTCTAGGCCTGTGACCTAGCTGTAGGTGCTCCTCCTAGCTGCGACTCACTTGTTAGAGAAAGATACCACAAGTATCAAGCCTAAAAACCACCCAAAACTACCCTTAAGCAATGTGGCTGCCTCTGTAATAATTTGTACCTCAATCAGAAGACAAACATGCCCAGAATAGCCCTCTCTTCCACGCCTTGTCCTCAAATCAAATTCGCTACCTTAGAGATGTATTTTCACAAGAATGGATGCACAAGGATATGAAAATGACCTCCATACACCTTCTATTTATATACAAAAGAAGGGCTCCACGAATTCTCCAAGAGACATGACTTTTGGACATAACCATCTCAAGCCTACATGACTTGTATGTCCAAAAACCAATCATTATCTTAAAAAATTCATAACTCATCGTAGACAACTTAGAATTTGATGATTTTCATTTCATTGGATTCTCCTCAACATCCTCTATCATCTCCATCCATCACATGTCCAAAATGCTCCATTGTTTTGGCCCAAACATCAATGGGTGCAAAACCCCAACCTTGGGTTCCAAGCCCACAAGTGACTTTTGTGGTGCTCCAACCTCCAAACCCCGAAGCCTAGGGCTTGGAGTACCTCCCAAGCTATCAAAAATCAACACAAGGTATCCATTTTAATGGCATCCACATCAGTCATCTGGCTATGTTGAAAATATGTGTCCAACATCTCTACACATGCCCTAGTCGTGCACTTGGATGGCCCATCAAACATGGGAAGATACATCCTCCCAATAGTACGTTGCAACTCTGAATTTTGCATGCCTGAGCCCCCTGCGCCCTTGACCTTGTCATTCTACTTGAGCTGGCAGAAATCCCGGAAAGATAGTGCAACTCGAAAATCCTCCCACATAGACTGCCACTCCCAAAAGTATTCTCCCATAGGCATATCATGCTGACCAGCTTGCTCACCTGCTCCTGAGGGTAAAAATGTGGGCAATGTAGTCCTAGTTGGCCCACTGAAACCGTGTGGGTGAGTCAAGGGGGAATGGTGGCCATACTGGTGGGAAGCCCCTAAAGTTTCCCCAAACAAGAAATCTTGGTGAATGCCCATGTCTCAGTTTTGCTTCTTAATCTCTTCCAACATCTCCTTCTGTCCCCTAGCCAAGTCATTTAGGGCCCTCAAAGGGTTCTCAAAAGCTGCCTCCTCTTTGCTCTTGGGCTCCCCTATTTCTATTTCCTCTATCAGGGGTGATCTTAGTATCTACCGGCTGTTTTGGGGTCTTAGTATCAGGTGTGATCTCCAACTCTCTCCCCCAGCTCCTGTGCCTCTGCCTCCGGTAGGTAACATTCTGCTTTTCCTTTGTGGTCATAGAAGTATCCCACACAGCTGAGCCAAGACTGGAGCTCCGATACCATTGTAATATTCCTACTAGGAAATACAGTGATAAACAAAACAATTTTTTTTTGGAATCACGATTGTCGTTACAACAAAACCCATAGGTGTTAGTAAACAGACTTATCACCAGAGTTAATAGATCCATGAGAGGCGGTTAAGCACATGTCGCAAAACACACAAGGAGCACTAGTTTATCCAATGTCCAACAATCTCCCCCAGTGCGAGCCAGGTGTGATTTGAACTTGAGATCTTTGGCTCTGATACCACTTGTTGGAATCACGATTGTCGTTACACCAAACCCTGCAGGTGTTAGTAAACAGATGCATTGCCAAAGTTAATACATCCATGAGAGGCGGTTAAGCACATGTCACGAAACACACGGGGAGCATTGGTTTATCCAATGTCCAACAAATTTTGCATGCAACACATAAAATCCAACATGCAATGAGTTACCCACAAATTCAGCGAAAAACTGAGCAAATCTGAGCCATTTTATTATACATAAGAGGAAAGTACAAATCTGAATGGAATGTGTGCACTTGGGAATGCTAATGCAAGCTTGACAAACCCTAGGTGAGAAAGTGTGTTGCCCAGATGTTAGGAAGCACTTCCCCTTCTGTTTCTGCGCTGGCTCTGGAAATCTACAACTGTTGGCTGGAAAGAAGTTGTTGTTTGGCCCCTCTAGAGTGCTCAGAAAATTCTGAAAAATTAGCCTTAGCCTCTCCTTAAGAAACCCACAAAGACCCAGAAAGTGTTGGGCCTGATTCCAACCTCTGAAATTCACCCCAATTATATCGTGTTCCTCAACCCGTTGGGTAATTCGAACACCCAGGAAATACTGCTCCCCAAGTCCCCCAAAATGCTGAGTAATCTTCATCCACAATTCTCCTTATGCCCTCAAATCAACTCAACTCCAAGATCCCGGAATGAACCCTCACAACAAGTGGCCCTCACAAATGACTGTGCAGGCCTAGTCTAGTCACTT